>RYFJ01001720.1:0-164224 GCA_003991445.1 Oryza meyeriana var. granulata | reverse complement strand
ATTTTGAATCATTTGAGACATGGTGAACTTGTTTACTTGGCAAGATGACAAGGGCACCTTTCACCGGTCAAGGTGAAAGGGCAAGTGACTTATTGGTACTCATACATGCTGATGTATGTGGACCAATGAGCTCAACAGCCAAAGGTGGTCTTCAGTACTTCATAACTTTTACTGATGACTTCAGTAGATATGGATATGTGTACCTAATGAAACATAAGTCTGAATCCTTTGAAAAGTTCAAGGAATTCCAAAATGAAGTACAAAATCATTTAGGTAAAACAATCTAGTTTCTACGATCTGATCGTGGAGACGAGTATTTGAGCCATGACTTTGGCAATCATCTGAAGGATTGTGGAATTTTTCCATAGTTGACTCCACCAGGAACACCTCAGTGGAATGGGGTATCTGAATGGAGAAATCACACCTTATTAGATATGGTGCGATCCATGATGAGCCAAAATGATCTTCCATTGTCCTTTTGGGGATACGCTCTTGAAACAGCCGCGTTCACACTAAATAGAGTTCCATCAAAGTCAGTAGAAAAGACACCATATGAGATGTGCACAGGACAATGTCCTAGCTTGTCTTTCCTTAAGATTTGGGGGTGTGAGGCTTATGTAAAACGTTTGCAATCTGATAAGCTCACTCCAAAGTCTGACAAATGCTTCTTTGTCGGGTATCCTAAGGAAACAAAAGGATATTACTTCTATAATCAACATGAAGGCAAAGTGTTTGTCGCCCGATATGGTGTCTTCTTAGAGAAAGAGTTTCTCTCAAGAAGGGATAGTGGGAGAATGGTGCAACTCGAAGAAATTTGAGAAACACCTGAAAATGTTTTAGCTCCTACAGAACCACAGCAGGATGAACAAAGTGTTGAATGACCTATTGTAGACACACTGGCAACACAAGGTCACGTCATGCACCTGAGAGGTACATATTCTTGACTACTCAACAAAGGGACATATTGTTGTTAGACAACGATGAGCCTAAGACCTATGAAGAAGCGATGGTGGGACCGGACTCTGAGAAATGTCTTGAAGCCATGAGATCCGAAATTGAATTCATGCATAGTAATCAAGTTTGGAACTTGGTTGATCCACCTGATGGTGTTAAAACCATTGAGTGCAAATGGGTTTTCAAGAAAAAGATAGACATGGATGGAAATGTTCACATCTATAAGGCACGAGTGGTGGCCAAAGGTTTCAAACAAATTCAAGGTGTTGATTATGATGAAACTTTTTCGCCCGTCATAATGCTAAAGTCTATTCGGATCATTCTAGCGATTGCTGCATATTTCGATTATGAAATATGGCAAATAGATGTCAAAACAGCTTTCCTTAATGGAAATCTGAGTGAGGATGTGTACATGACACAGCCCACGGGTTTTGTCGATCCACAATCAGCAAGAAAGATATGCAAGCTGCAAAGATCCATTTATGGATTAAAGCAAGTGTCTCGGAGTTGGAATATTCATTTTGATGAAGTGATCAAAGGGTTTGGTTTCATCAAGAATGAAGAAGAGCCTTGTGTTTATAAAAAGGTTAGTGGGAGCGCACTTGTATTTCTGATCTTATATGTGGACGACATATTACTGATCGAAAATAACATTCCTATGCTCGAATCTGTTAAGTCTTCATTGAAAAATAGTTTCTCTATGAAAGACTTAGGAGAGGCGGCATACATTCTAGGCATCACGATCTATAGAGATAGATCAAGAAGGCTAATTGGATTATGTCAAGATACATACATTGACAAGGTGTTGAAAAGGTTCAACATGCAGGACTCTAAGAAAGATTTCCTACCTATGTCACATAGTATAAATCTTAGCAAGAGTCAGTGTCCTAGTACACCTGATGAACGGGATAAGATGAATGCGATCCCATATGCTTCGGCCATTGGGTCCATTATGTATGCCAAGCTTTGTACACATCCAGATGTCTTGTATGCTTTAAGTGCTACAAGTAGATACCAATCAGATCCAGGTGAAGGTCACTGGATTGCTGTAAAGAACATCTTGAAGTACTTGAGAAGAACTAAAGATGTGTTCCTTGTCTATGGAGGTGAAGAAGAGCTTGTTGTAAATGGTTACACTGATGCTAGCTTCCAAACTGGCAAATTCAATTTCAGATCGCAATCTGGATTTGTGTTCTGCCTAAATGGCGGTGCGGTGAGTTGGAAGAGTTCCAAGCAGGAGATGGTTGCTAATTCTACAATGGAAGCCGAGTACATTGCAGCTTCTGAAGCTGCTAAAGAAGCTGTTTGGATCAAGAAATTTGTTTCCGAGCTTGGTGTGATGACTAGTGCCTTCAGTCCAATGGACCTCTACTGTGATAATAGTGAGACCATTGCGCAAGCCAAGGAGCCTAGATCTCACTAGAAGTCCAAGCACATTTTACGACGTTTTCATCTCATCCGCGGGATAGTGGAGAGAGGCGATGTAAAGATATGCAAAGTACAAACGGATTTGAACATTGCAGATCCGTTGACAAAGCTACTTTCCCAGCCAAAGCATAAGGCTCACACTAGGGCAATGTGTATTAGATACCTACAAGGTTGACCCTAGTGCAAGTGGGAGACTGTTAGTGATATGCCCTAGAGGCAACATGGAGATGTTATTTATATCACATGCTATGTTTATAATGTATTGATTTGTTCTTGAAATAGACATTATCATTATTGATCAATGAGTACGTGACTTATTCATGAGGCTCTTAATGTCAAATACTGCTATTTCTAAATGATCCTTGATCATATATCATATGAGGAACAAATATGATTCTAACATCAGCATATATATTGATTGGTGATTATGTCTCATGGATCATGGTGTGGAGATACCAAATCAACCAAATCAATAATATGGACATATGTTAGTGAACATATGTTGGATAGACCCGCCATGAGATACTGCAGAGATTTCATGTGTCATCAGTTAGTCTCAAGTAGTGTTTATGTAGAGTTCTTAGACTTGAGATCATCATGGTTCCCAACATACGTAGTAGCTTATTTTGGGACTACTAAACACTACTCCGTAACTGGGTAGTCCTAAAAGTAGTCTTTGGGTTTGCTATGAAACATGTAGTGGGATGTGAATGATCAAGATAGAATTTGCCCCTCCTTACGGGAGAGATATCTCTAGGCCCCTCGATGTAATAGATTATGGAAGTGCATGGCCATGCTAGGGTGATTGAGGTGCCAATCATAAGTTTGTAATCCACCACAGGATCGAGAGAGTGATTGAGCTATTAAGAGGAAGACACAAGTCTCGTCTTGAGCTCAATCGATATCGTGAGGCAAGGGGATTTGTACATGAGGACATTACAGGTTCAGCCGATATGATCTTTACATATATTTTGGGGTTAATATGCCTTGCTAGAGGCCGCTATTAATAGGGTGACCAGAAAGGCGTTTTCGGGTCGCGAAAAAATATACGTGAACCTACAGGGTCGCACGCTTAATGGGTTGGAACACTTATTCGAATGTGATTCGAATATGGGCTCGATTCGGATAGAGATCCAAGTAGACTCTTATTGGGTCTTAGTCCACGAGGCCCAAGTGAGGAGGTCTATATATAGGGAGGCGAGGGGCCGAGGAGATTCATGTTTTTGGTTGACCTCAAGCCAAACCCTAGCTGCCACCTCCCGAGCCAAACCCTAGCCGCTCACGAGTGCTAGTACACTCACAATCGGCGTTCCAACCCTGGACGTGTGGATACCGGTGGAGGCACTGCTCATTGCAGCGTTGATCGGCATCGACGCTGATTAGATCTGCTTGTGGTGTGGTTGATCGCGGTCTATTCGCAGAGATCAACTACTTCCACTACTACCTCGATGCGCGTGTGGTTGGACCGGCTTCTCCAACCCTTCTTCCGTTGCATTGCACGTCTAGTGGTAATGATTCATGATCCCTCTCTCGCATGATGTCCTGGTGTGTGCAGTAGAAAAATTTTGTTTTCTACTATCATAGCCTGCGCGTACTCCTTCATTGGGTAGATTATATCTCTAAGAGGAGATCCCTTAGCTGTAATCCGGCTGGGACTCCTACCTTGTATCCCTGTCCCCCAGTATATATGGGGAGGCAGGGCGCCTCCTGAGGGCAGACAGAGATTCATCAGAATCATACTTCCTCAAAGGAATACACCACAACTGGACATAGGGTATTACCTCACATCGAGGGCCTGAACTAGTATAAACCTTTCCGTGTTTCTTTGCAGTCCACCGAGTTTCGATCCGACGAGTAGCCCTATATTCATATTGCCGGTGTAAAACATCGACAGTTGGCATGCCAGGTAGGGGCTTCGGTGAGATCTACATCTACAAGCTCGATGGATCCAGCAACCGGAGTCGATGGCGGCAAATTCTCCCCGGAGACACAATCTCACCTTGGCCGACGCAGACCTGATCCAACCGACCGAGGAACCAGCCGACTCCGCGCCAATTGGCCCACAAGATGCTGCAGCCACCCTCGTCGATTTGCTGTAGCGATCTACCATCTGCCCAGGTCTTGGGACAACTCTCTCCTTCGGCATCTGACTCATGCTTGGCCTCGAGCTGGCCCGGGTAGGGCTAAGAGGGGGAGAGATCGTCAATCTCTCTTGCAGACTCGGCAACACCGCGGATCTACATCCCACGCGGCAGACCTGATTCCCTACGATTCAGTTTGGACATGGCCCAGAGCCGCTCTAGATTGGATATAGGGAGGTTGGAGTCATCCTTAATCCGATCAACTACTCGGATTCCGATTCCAAGTCGGACAACGGTTCGAACACCAGTTTGGACACCAGTCTAGAGAGTTTTCTTCTACCCCGAGAGATCTTCATGGCTTCAACCCTCCACTGGAGGTGCGCCGACTACTAGAGGAGCAAGAAGAGGAGGCACGCCGACTACAACAACAGGAGGAGGCCGAACGCGAGGCTCACAACGACAAGCTACGCAGGGTTGGGCGAACCGCTCAGCAGTAGATCCTCTAGACTAGAGTCGGCGACCACGACGTCTTCATCACACCTCAATAGAACGTTGTAGCCGCTGCCACCCCGACTATAGCAAGGATAAAAGCCATGATCACCGCTGCTGCATGTCAGCAACACCAACAGTTGGGCGGTACCATCATACCGACCAACCGGTCGGCTTCCCCAACGGCAGTCTCATCCCCCTCAAAGCGACGCCGGGCGGCTGGCTCTAGTCGGCTACACACAGAGTCACGTCAAATGTCACTCGGCAACCCCAACAAAACCGGAGGTGTTGAAGCGACCATCGGAACAATCAGGATCTCCGAGGCCAACTACGGCGTGACCTTCGGCATGACATCAATGCTCGGTGCTGCGAACGAGAGGAAGACAGGCAACGCTGACTGGAAGATGAGAACGAGCGCTTCAGCCTCCACCACGAGCGGTTTCGCCGTCGTATTCGGAGTCAGAGCCCTCATGAAGACGAAGGAGTACTGGCCTTCACCCAGGAACTACAACAGGTCGACTGGCCGTCGGGTTTCAAGCCTACGGGAATCGAAAAATACGACGGCAAGACCAATCCCGAGTCCTAGCTCACGGTCTACACTCTGGCAATCCAAGTAGCCGGAAGTGATCACAAGGCCATGGCTAACTACCTCCCAGTCACTTTAGCCGACTCAGCGAGGACATGGCTAACAGGACTTCGTAAGAGATCAATCGGCTCCTAGGGAGAACTCCAGGAACGCTTCATCACCAATTTCTAGGGAACATACAAGAGACCATCTTCCGAATACGACCTATATCAGTTGCATCAAAGGAAGAACGAGTGTCTTCGTGACTTCATCAAGAGGTTTTCTAAGAAGAAGAACTCAATCCCGAAGATCAAGGACGAGGTCGTCATCGCCGCCTTTCGAAAAGGAGTCAAAGACACCTCGTTCATCGCTAAATTCACTCGGAAGCCTCCCAACTCTGTCAAGGCTCTATTTGACATGGCAAACAAATACGCTGACTCGGCCGATGCTGCCGCTGAGGCCCTCGATGACAAGAAGGTACCCTGACAGAAGAAGAGGAAGGACACTGATGACGTGGCCCCAACTAAGGCTAGGAACCGCAAACGCAAGTTGGACGACTTCATTGTGGCAGTCGGTCACAAATGTCTTTAACCTCCTACAATTGAAGATTGTCAGAACAACAAGTGACATGCTCGGGGGGCTCAAAAGCCCAAACGCAAGGATGACATCCCCACTCCCAAATACCGAACAGCTATGTCGCTTCCTGATAAATATTTCTTCACTTGGCTTTGCCAATGCCGCAGCCGCTTACACCTAATAGGTGCACAAGCTGCACATTATTTTCTATTTTTTTTCTCTTAATGATTGCAAAAGTACTCGAGTAGCATAAATTCCAATCTGTGAAACTTTGCTCCATGAAAGACGAACTCAAGTCACCCAAAATGCGTGTCTGGGAAAGAGCCATGAGCCAACTCCCGACGCTAGGGGGCTATGACTAGTCGGGCAGAGTGCTTAAATGTAAGGGGTCAACTACTAAAGAAAATTAATATCAACAAGAGGAAGAACACATATTTACATATATTGTAAAATACATAAATATTATTCGGGTGATTGTTTTCATCATCAGATGCTACTCATCCGATATGTTTATAATGTAGGGCCAGTTCCGGATATGCGTGACAGGAACTCAGGGCTATGAGCCTATCTCCTACGGTTGGGGGCTAGACCAGTCTACCAAGATACGCTTGGGACGCTCCATAAGGGCTATTAACTAGGTACTTGTGCCAGTCGGGACGTCATCTTCCTTGGCTACGCTCCATGTGAGCTAACAACCGACCTCCGGTGTTAGTCAAGGCTCGGGCACCACTCGGCTGGGTGAGGTACACCCCATGAGGGTCGCTAGCCGAATCCTACGCTAATGCTAGGTTCGGGTACCTTATTCGGTCACAATTTTGCTGGGTAAGGTATGCCCCATGAGGGTCGCCACCCGAATCCTATGCTAATGCAAGGTTTGGGTACCTTATTCGGCTAATAACCGACCTCCCGTGCTAATCCGAGCTCGGGTACCACTCGGTTGGGTGAGGTATGCCCCATGAGGGTCGCTAGCCGAATCCTACGAGATTCGGGTACCTCATTTGGCTAACAACCGACCTCCGGCGCTAGCCGGAGCTCGGGTACTACTCCGCTGAGTTATGTATGCCCCATGAGAGTCACCAGCCGAGTCCTATGCTAATGCAAGGTTTGGGTACCTTATCTGGCCATAACTCTATTGGATAGAGTACGCCCCATGAGTGTGGAGGCCATGGGCCCTAGGTACCTTATCACAAGCATATGGGCCATTCGGATAGAGGATGGGCCGAGACTTGTAATTAGAGATATAGTAGCACCCGACAGACATTGCCTTGTACAATAAGGAATATACAGTCCTAGTCGGATAGATTGTATCTCTAAGAGGAGATCCCTTGGCCGTATTCGGCTGGGACTCCTACCTTGTACCCTTGTCCCCTAGTATATAAGGGGAGGTAGGGCGCCCCCTGAGGGTAGAACAACACACGAGCTCATAGAAGCAGACACAAATCCTCAAAGGAATACCACCACAACTGGATGTAGGGTATTACCTCACATCGAGGGCCTGAACCAGTAAAAAATCTCCCTGTGTTCCTTTGCAATCCACCGAGTTTCCATCGCTGGGTAGCCCCATATTCATATTGCCGGTGTAAAACATCGACAATGAGGGTCGCTAATCGAATCCTATGCTAATGCAAGGTTTAGGTACCTTATTTGGCTTTACCGAAGTCAGAGAAGATCTACGTCGTCAAAGCACATCCGGAGTTCTCATGCACTGCGTCACACCTAGGGAGGGCAAGCAGATTCTGCAATATACCTAGTCAGGCATCTGTGGCAACCAAGCTGCATCCAGAACATAAGTCAGAAAAGGCTTGCAGACAAGGATTCCTCTGGCTGATTGTGGTTATCGACGCTGAAATACTCATCCTAACATGCGAGGGATGCCAATTTTATAGAGCTACGCTGGGTAGGTCAGTTTAGGCTGGCTTATTTGGTAGTAGACACCAAGATAAAGTTTCTACAGTAGCACGCTCAATGTGGGCCGCTCGCTGGCTGTGTTAAAATCACAGTGCTAGTGCTACCAACAGGAACCGATGAGGTAAACAGATATGCTTCATGAAGGCCTAATTGCTGAACACATGTGTTTGGGTAGCTGTCTTATCCACCAGGTATTGAAGATATATCCTTATAAGGGTCACAAGCTGGTCTTCATCAAAATTGGGGACGCAGGTATCTCTCAAGTACACCTGACCACATAATGGATTAAATTTCATAAAGTGGTACTCGGCCTACATGCTTGGCCAACAGTTGCCATGAGCAAATATCTTTCTAGCCGACATGACGCTGAGAAGTCTAACTTCTAAGTAGTGCACTACTCGGGAGAGACTATAAATATTTCTTCTAGCTGACATGAAGCTGAGGAGTCTAACTTTCGAGTGGGACGCCACTCGGGAAAGACTATAAACACCTTTTCTAGTTGACATGAAGCTGAAGAGTCTCATATACGAGTGTCATGCTACTCGGCAAAAACTATAAATTATTTCCGGTTGACATGATACGGAAGAGTCTCATATACTAGTAATATACTACTCGGGAAAGACTACAAGGTTAAAGATCTTTGACTTTATGTTTAATTATTTTCACAATTAAGCACAAAGTCGGGGGCTACACCTAATAGGTGCGCCTACTCGGCGCACACTATTCATACTTTTACATGGAGCCCTTCATAGCCTCGCTGCCAGCTGACATGAAGCAGGACTCGGGAAGAAGAAGCACTCGGACAAAGAGTACTCGGGAGCAATGCACTCAGGCAATCTTCACCGTGGAGGATGAGCACTCGGCATCAGCTGTGACTTAACTATGAAGGTCTCAGGGGCTACTGTGGAGGCCATGGGCCCCGGGTACCTCATCACAAGCATATGGGCCACTCGGATAGAGGATGGGCCTAGCCTTGTAATTAGAGATATGGTAGAACCCAGCAGACTTTGCCTTGTACAATAAGGAATATATAGTCCTACTCGGGTAGATTATATCTCTAAGAGGAGATCCCTTAGCTGTAATCCTGCTAGGACTCCTACCTTGTATCCCTGTCCCCCAGTATATAAGCGGAGGCAGGGCGCCCCCTGACGACAGACAGAGATTCATCAAAATCATACTTCCTCAAAGGAATACACCACAACTAGATGTAGGGTATTACCTCACATCGAGGGCCTGAACTAATATAAACCTTTCCGTGTTCCTTTGCAGTCCACCGAGTTTCGATCCAACGAGTAGCCCTATATTCATATTGCCGGTGTAAAACATCGACAGAGAGCCTGTGCTGATAAGTGGGCTTGGGCTAGTTGAATCGGTACTGGGCTGCAAGATATAAGTTTCTAAATGGTATGCTCTATAGAGCCGACTGCTGGCTGTGTTAAAATCACAGTGCAGATGCTATTTACAGAAACCAATTAAATAACCAGATATGCTTCATGAAAGCCTAATTGCTGGTCACATGTGTTCAGATATCTGCATTATTTACCAGGTATTGAGGATACATCCTTATAAGGATCGACAGTTGGTCTCCATTAAAATTGGGGATGTAGGTATCTCTCAAGTACACCTGACCACACATTGGGTTAAAATCCAAAAAGTGGTACTCGGTTTCCATGCTTAGCCACCAATTGCTATGAGCAAAAGTTATACCAGCTGACACGATGCTAAAGAGTCTACATACCGTGTATTATACTACTTGGGAAAGACTACAAGGTTAAAGATCTTTGATTTTATGTTTAATTGTTTCACAATTAAGCACAAAGTCGGGGGGCTACACCTAATAGGTGCGGCGCACCTATTCATATTTTTCTATGAAGCAATTTATAGCCTCGTTGCTAGCTAACATGAAGTAGGACTTAGGAGAAGAAGCACTCGAACAAAGAGTACTCGGTACCAATGCACTTGGGAATTCTTCACCGTGGAGGATGAGCACTCGGCATCAGCTGTGACTCAACTATGAAGGTCTCAAGGGCTACTGTGGAGGTCATGGGCCCCCAGGTACCTCATGAGAAGCATATGGGCCACTCAGACAGAGGATGGGCTTAACCTTGTAATTAGGGATACAATAGGACTCGGCATACATAACCCTGTGCAACAAGGGAAGGATATAGTCCTAGTCGGGAATGTTGTATTCCTAGAAAGAAATCCCTTGGTCGAAATGTGACTGGGATTTCTACTCTGTAACCTTGTGCCCTAGTATATAAGGAGAGGCAGGGCGGCCCCTAAGGGCAAAAGTGCAAATCTCACTAGAGAAACCTCAAAGGCAATACAACAAAACTAGATGTAGGGTATTACCTCATCTCAAGGGCCTGAACTAGTATAAATTGTTCGTGTTTCTTTGCAGTCCATCAAATTTAGGTCCCACGAGTAGCCCCATATTATTATTGCCGATACAAAACATCGACAGCTGGTATACCTGCCCCATTTCTTCATAGGTTGGCACTGATAACCAGCTTGGCAGGACGGTTGGTGGAGCACCAGAGAAAGGGGGTAGAGAGGGTTCAATGTTTGAGCAGTAAAACCACTCTCTGTGCCAACCCTTGAGTGATGTCTTCAGAGGAACATTGAGATAGGCCTTCTTCATTTCATTCCTAAGTTGAAGTCCGGCCTCCCGATGGTTTGGATTTTATTTTTGGATGGCTGGGGCTTAATGTGGAATAGGTATCGAAAGAGATTGAAGTGGGGCTTGACCCCTAGAAAAGCTTCGCACAAGGTAGCGAAGATCGAATATGGAGAATAGAGTTGGGATTCAAATTCACCAACTCTATTTGGTAGAAAGACAAGAGCTGGTGAAGGAAATCCAAGGAGGGGAGGACAAGACCGCGGTTGAAAAACAAAGTGAAGACAACAGTCTCACCATATTTGGGTGCCGGCATAGACTCCCACTCCGTGGTGCGCCAATGGATGATGTCTTGTTCTTGCAGAATCATCCGCTTCTCCAGCAGCCTCAGCTTCACCGAGCTGTAGTCTGACATCAGCCAAACTCCGGCAGTCATATTGAGGATCTCAAATGGAGCCCTCGGCATTGTCGGAGGTGAGAAATTTGGGGGAATGGCTTGTGGAGATTCGGAACAGATGTGGCGGAGCAGATTCTGGTGAGTTTTGAGTGGGGGCGGAAGCTACAGCAAACCCTAGCAAGGCGGAGAGCACTAAATTTGGGCTCAGAGCTGGAAGGCAAAACGATTTGGTGGACTGGAGAAGAAGGGGGAATCTTTTCTCTCTCCCACCGCTTTATAGGGCCTGTGCTGATAAGTGGGCTTGGGCCGACTAATTCAGTACTGGGCCACAAGATATGAGTTTCTAAATGGCATGCCCTATTGGGTTGATCACTGCCTGTGTTAAAAATCACATTACAGATGCTATTTTACAGAAATTGATTAAATAATCAGATATGCTTAATGAAAGCCTAATTGCTAGACACATGTGTTTAGATATCTGAATTATTTACCAGGTATTGAGGATATATCCTTATAAGGATCAACAGCTGGTCTCCATTAAAATTGGGGATGCAGGTATCTCTCAAGTACACCTGACCACATATTGGGTTAAAATCCATGAAGTGGTATTCGGCTTACATGCTTAGCCAACAATTGCCCTGAGCAAAAATATTTCTAGCTGACATGATGCTGAAGAGTCTAATTTCTGAGTAGTACACAACTCGGGAAAGACTAAAAGGTTAAAGATCTTTCACTTTATGTTTAGTTATTTTATAATTAAGCACAAAGTCGGGGGCAACACCTAATAGGTGTGCCTATTCGGTGCACACTATTCATATTTTCCCATGAAGTCCTTCATAGCCTCACTTCCAGTTGATATGAAGCAAGATTTGGAGAAGAAGCACTCGGACGGTGGGTACTTGGGAGCAAAGCACTCGGGAAGACTTCACAAAGGAGGATGAGCACTCAGCATCAGCTGTGACTCAACTATGAAGGTCTCAGGGGCTACTGTGGAGGCCATAGGCCCCGAGTACCTCATGAGCAACATTAAGAACACTCGGACAGAGGATGGGCCTAACCATGTGATTAGGGATGCAACAGGACTTGGTGAATATTACCTTGTACGATAAGGAAAGGATATAGTCCTAGTCAGGTACGTTGTATCTCTAGAAGGAAATACCTTGGTTGAAGTCCGACTAGGATTCCTACCCTGTAACCTAGCCTCCTCGGTATATAAGGGGAGATTGGGAGCCCCCTGAGGGCAGAAGAAAAAGAACAACTCATACAATCTCACTAGAGAAACCTCAAAGGCAATACACAACAGCTGAAAGTACGGTATTACCTCACCTCGAGGGCCTGAACCAGGATAAATCATTTCGTGTTCCTTTGCAATCTATCAAGTTTAGGTCTCATGAGTAGCCCTATATTCTTATTGCCGATACAAAACATCGACAGTTGGCGCGCCAGGTAGGGGCTTCAGCGAGATCATCTTCAACAAGCCTGATGGATCCAATCACCGGAGTCGACGGCATCAACTTCTTCCCCGGGCAAACAATCAGCTTTGGGAGCCTCAACTTCGTCGCCGACGAATTCGGCAACCTTACCCTGTCCAACTCGGATCCGATCAGATCGGCCAGGGACCAAGCCGGCTCCGTGCTGAACGGTTTGATGTTTTTGTCTGTATCGTAGGTTTTAGTGGCTGAACGGCAATTTGGCCGCTCGCCGTCCCCTACCCTCAACGGATAGCGCTTAGCTAGCACTTAGCGCTCGTTGTTAGATTGGACTTCGCGATTCGTTTTGTTTTTGGGTTATGCATTCCTTGTGCTTTTCTACGGCTGAGTGATGCTTCGGCCGCTCGCTGTCCCCTACTTTCGATGGGTAGCGCCAAGTTATTACTTGGCACTTGCCTAGTGGGTTAGCTTTCATGCTGTGCGTGTGCCTTATATTTCTGCGGTCGAGCGATATTTTGGCCACTCGCCATCCCCTACCTTCGACAGATGGTGCCAAGTAACTACTTGGCACTTGTCCGGTGGGTTAGCTTTTCGCGCTATGCGCTTATAGAATTTTTCTACGACCGAACGATGCTTTGGCCACTCGCCGTCCCCTACCTTTGACAGATAGCGCCAAATTTTTACTTGGCGCTTGTCCGGTAATTTATATTTCACACTTTGTGTTTGGACGATGCTACGCAATTTCAACATTTGATTGAGCGATGCTTTGATCTTTCTGCTTCCCCCGTTCGATAGAGCGCTGATTAGGCGTTGTCCTTTCGGGTCACTTGTGACAAATACAAAGACATAGGGAATTTTATACTGGTTCAGTCCTCCATTGTGGATAATAACCCTACTCCAGGTTTTTATTTTTTACATGCTCATTACACGTAGTAACGCTTCAGCGAAGCAGCATTCCATGTATGGTCCAGCTCTTCGCCCTCCATGGTCACCTATTTGTAAGCCCCTTCACGTGACTTGCGAGCTACGAGATATGGTCCTTCCCATCTCGACTCAAGCTTGCCTACCGCCACGGGGTTACTTTTCTTCTTGAGCACCATGTGCTCTAGTAAGACCTCCATCGGCCGCACTTTCCTGTTGTACAGCTCTTTGGTCAAGGCAGAGTATTTCACCATGTTTTGCAGCGCCTCGACTCTCACCCCTTCGAGCAGCTCTATGGCAGCCTTTCGCCCCATCTCCTCATCCCCGAAGATCATGACCCCCGGGGCGAGTTTGCTCCCAGTTCACTACAGGTCATGGCTTCTTCGCCGTATACGAGCATGAACGGGCTAAACTTTGTCGGCCGCATCGAGGTGGTACAAAGCGCCAGATCACCGATGTGAGTTCCTTGGGCCATCTTCCCTTTGGCGCTTCGTCCAGTCTTTTCTTGAGGGCCACAAGGATCTTACCATTTGCCCTTTCGGCTGCTCTGTTTGACTGCAGGTGTGCAACGGATGCGAAGTTGATTCGCATATTAAGCCCCTCGCACATCTCTTTGAACTTCGCCGAGTCAAACTGTTTCCCATTGTCGGTGATGAACTCTCTTGGGACGCCAAAGCGGCAAATGATGTTTTTCCACACAAAGCGCTGCACCAACACCGAGGTTATACTGGCCAATGGCTCGGTTTCGATCTAGTGTGAAAAGTATTCCACCGCCACGATGACAAACTTGTAGCGATTGTTAGTGATATGCCCTAGGGGCAACATAGAGATGTTATATATATATCACATGCTATGTTTATAATGTATTGATTTGTTCCTTGAAATAGACATTATCATTATTGATCAATGAGTACGTGACTTATTCATGAGACCCTTAATGTCAAATGTTGCTATTTCTAAATTATCCCTGATCATATATCATATGAGTAACAAATATGATTCTAACATCAGCATATGTATTGATTGATGATTATGTCTCATGGATCATGGTATGGAGATACCAAATCGATAATATGGACATATGTTAGTGAACATATGTTGGATAGACTCACCATGAGATACTGCAGAGATTTCATGTGTCATCAGTTAGTCTCAAGTAGTGTTTATGTAGAGTCCTTAGACATGAGATCATCATGGTTCCCAACATACGTAGTACCTTATTTTGGGACTACTAAACACTACTCCATAACTGGGTAGTTATAAAAGTAGTCTTCGGGTTTGCTATGAAACATGTAGTGGGATGTGAATGATCAAGATAGAATTTGCCCCTCCTTATGGGAGAGATATCTCTGGGCCCCTTGATGTAATGGATTATGGAAGTGCATGGCCATGCTAGGTATCGATGTTTTACACCGGCAATAAATATATGGGGCTACTCGGCGGATGGAAACTCGGTGGATTGCAAAGGAACACAGGGAGATTTTATACTGGTTCAGGCCCTCGATGTGAGGTAATACCCTACGTCCAGTTGTGGTGTTATTCCTTTGAGGATTTGCGGTGGTGATTCTGGTGAACCAACTCAACCTTTGAGCTTATGAGTGCTCTTCTGCCCTCATGAGGCGCCCTGCCTCCCCTTATATACTGGGGGACAGGGTTACAAGGTAGGAGTCCCTATTAGATTACGACTAGGAGATCTCCCCTTAGAGATATAACGCACCCGACTAGGACTGTATATTCCTTTCTATACAAGGCGAAGTCCGCCGAATCTAGCTATATCTCTAATTACAAGGCTAGGCCCATCCTCTGTCCGAGTGGCCCATATGCTTGTCATGAGGTACCCAGGGCCCATGGCACCCACAGTAGCCCCCGAGACCTTCATAGTTGAGTCACAGCTAATGCCAAGTGCTCATCCTCCACGGTGAAGTCTTCCCGAGTGCATTGCTCCCGAGTGCTCTTTGTCTCAGTGCTGCTTCTCCCGAGTCCTGCTTCATGTCAGCTGGCAGCGAGGCTATGAAGGGCTCCATGTAGATGTTGGAATAGTGTGCGCCGAATAGGCGCACCTATTAGGTGTAGCCCCCGACTTTGTGCTTAATTGTGAAGACAATTAAACATAAAGTCAAAGATCTTTAACCTTACAGTCTTTCCCGAGTAGTACACTACTAGTATATGAGACTCTTCGGTATCATGTCAACCGGAATATGATTTATAGTCTTGCCGAGTAGGGAACTACTCGTATATAGGACTCTTCGACTTCATGTCAGTCAGAATGTGTGTTTATAGTCTTGCCGAGTAAGATGTTACTCGTATATGGGACTCTTCAGCTTCATGTCAGCTGGAAAAGAAGTTTATAGTCTTTCCCGAGTGGCGTCCCACCCGGAAGTTAGACTCCTCCGCATCATGTCAGCGGGAATGAGAAATTTATAGTCTCTCCCGAGTAGTGCACTACTCGAAAGTTAGACACTTCAGCGTCATGTCGGCTGGAATAATGTTACTCATGGCAACTGGTGGCCACGCATGTAGGCCGAGTACCACTTTATGAAAATAAATCCACGGCGTGGTCAGGTGTACCCGAGAAAGATACCTGCATCCCCAATTTTAATGAAGACCAGCTTGTGATCCTTGTAAGGATATATCCTCGAGACCTGGTGGATAAAACAGATACCCAAACATATATGTTTAGCAATAAGGCTCTCATGAAGCATATCTGTTTACCTCATCGGCTCCTGTTGGTAGCACCAGCGCTATAATTTCAACTCAGCCTGCGGGCGGCCCACATGGAGCATGCTACTGTAGGAACTCATATCTTGGTGGCTGCTACCAAATAAGCCGGCCTGAGCCGACCTATCCGGCATAGCTCTATAGAAGTATCATCCATCGCCTGTTAGGATGAGTTTTTTGGTGTCGATAACCGCAATCAGCCAGAGAAATCCTTATTCGCAGGCCTTTCCGACTTATGTTCTGGATGCAGCCTGGTTGCCACAGGTGCCCGCGCAGGTATGTTGCAGGATCTGCTTGCCCTCCTCAGGTGTGACGCAGTGCATGAGAACTCCGGATGCGCTTTGATGATGTAAGTCTTCTCTGACTTCAGAAGAGCCGAGCAGGGTACCCGAACCTTGCATTAGCATAGGATTCGGCTAGCGACCCTCATGGGGCATACCCTACCCAACAGAGTTATAGCCAAGCGAGGTACCCGAACCTTGCATTAGCATAGGATTCGGCTAGCGACCCTCATGGGCCGTACCTCACTTAGCCGATTGATATACGACCCCCGACTAGTGCCGGAAGTCGGTTGTCAGCTCACATGGAGCGTAGCCGGGGAAGATGACGTCCCGACTGGTGCAAGTACTCGGTAAGTAGCCCTCATGGAGCATCCCGAGTGTATTTTGGCAGACTTGTCCAGCCCCCGAGCGTAGGAGATAGGCTCACAGCCCTAAGTTCCTATCACGCGTATCCGGAGTTGGGCCTGCGATATAAAGATATCGGATGAGTAGCATCTGATGATGAAAACAATCACCCGAATAAAATGTATTTTACAATATATGTAAATGCGTGTTCTCCCTCTTTTTGATATTAATTTCCTCGAGTAGTTGACCCCTTACGTTTAAGCACTCTGCCCGACTAGTCATAGCCCCCTAGCGTTGGGAGTTGGCTCATGGCTCTTTCCCAGACACGCGTTTTGGGTGACTTGAGTTCGTCTTTCATGGAGCAAAGTTTCACGGATCGAGATTTATGCTACTCGAGTACTTTTGCAATCATTTAAGAGCAAAAACAGAAAAAAGTAAATGTGCAGCTTGTACACCTATTAGGTGTAAGCGGCTGTGGCACTAGCAAGGCCAAGTGAGGAGATGTTTATCAAAAAGCGACTTAGCTGTTCGGTATTTGGGAGTGGGGATGCCATCCTTGCATTTGGGCTTATGAGCCCCCGAGCATGTCTCTTGTTGTTCTGATAATCCTCAGTTGTTGAAGGTCGAAGACGGTTGTGACTGACTGCCACAATGAAGCCGTCCGACTTGCGATTGTAATTCCCGGCTTTAGTCGGGACCGTGTCATTGGTGCCCTCCCGCTTCTTCTGTTAGGATGCCTTTTTGTCTTCGAGAGCCTCAGCAACAGCGTGGGCTGAGTCGGCGTACTTGTTTGCCATGTCGAATAGGGCCTTGACAGAGTTGGGAGGCTTCCGTGTGAATTTGTCGATGAACGAGATGTCTTGACTCCTTTTCGAAAGGCGGCGATGACGACCTCGTCCTTGATCTTCGGGATTGAGTTCCTCTTCTCAGAAAACCTCTTGATGAAGTCATGAAGCGACTCGTTCTTCCTTTGACGCAACTGATATAGGTCGTACTCGGAAGATGGCCTCTCGTATGTTCCCTGGAAGTTGGTGATGAAACGTTCCCGGAGTTTTCCCCAAGAGCCGATTGATTGCTTGGGAAGTCCTGTTAGCCATGTCCTCGCTGAGTCGGCTAGAGCAACTAGGAGGTAGTTAGCCATGACTTTGTGGTCACCTCCGGCAGCTTGGATTGCTAGAGTGTATGCTGTGAGCCAGGACTCGGGATCGGTCTTGCCGTCGTATTTTTCGATGCCTGTAGGCTTGAAACCCGACGGCCAGTAGACCTGTTGTAGCTCCTGGGTGAAGGCTGGTATGCCTTCATCGTCATGAGGGCTCCGACTCCGAATACGGCGGCGAGACCGCTCGTGGTGGAGGCCAAAGTGCTCGTTCTTGTCTTCCAGTTGGCGTTGCTCATCCTCCTCTCGTTCGCGGCGCCAAGCGCTGACGTTTTGCTGAAGGTCACGCCGTGGTTGGCCTCGGAGCCGCCGGTCGTCATTGGGGTTGCCGAGTGACGTTTGGTGTGACTCCGAGTGCTGCCGACTAGAGCCGGCTGCTCGGCGTCGCTTTGAAGCGGATGAGACTGCCGTTGGGGAAATCGACCGGTTGGTCGGTATGAGGGTATCACCCGATTGTTGGTGTTGTTGACATGCAGCAGCTGTAAGCATGGCTTTTATCCTTGTGATCGTCGGGGTCACCTGGTGATCAGGTCCGAACTGGAGTGTATCCAGTAGAGTTGCAGTGGCCACGATGTTCTGTTGGGGTGTGACGAAGACGTCGTGGTCGCCGACTCGGGTTTGGAGGACTTGTTGCTGAGCAGTCCGCCCGGCTCTGCGTAGATCGTCGTTGCGGGCGCGCAGGCGTCTTGCTTCTTCCTCTTGTTGTTCTCGTAGTCGGCGGGCCTCCTCCTCTTGCTGTTCGCGTAGTCGGCGTGATTCCTGAGTAGGAGTAGAGCCTTTGGATGCCATGAAGATTTCTCGTGGCGGAGAGAAGCTTGCCGAGCTGCTGTCCGACTTAGAGTCGTAGTCCGACTGGAATTCGGAGTCCGACTTCGAGTCGAAGTCGGGATGGTTGATGGGGATGAGTGTAACTCCGACCTCCCTAGATCCGATCTCGAGCGGCTCGGGGCCATATCCGAGTCGAACTCCAGGGGATCGGGTTTGCCGCGTCGGATGTAGATTGTAGATATCCGCGGCGCCTCCGAGTCCGAACGGGAAATTGACGATCTCTTCCCTTCTCGGCCCGATCTCGGCCGGCTCGAAACCGAGTCCGAGTCGAACACTGAAAGGAAGAGTTGTCCCTGGGCTCGGGCATATAGGAGATCGCCGCAGCATGTCGTCGAAGATTGCCGCAGCGTCATGTGGGCCGACTAGCGCGGAGTCGGCTGGTTCCTTGGCCGGTTGGATCGGGTCTGTGTCGGCCAAGGTGAGATTGCCGAACATGTCGGCGGCGAAGTCGAGGCTTCCGAATGAGATTGTATCTTCGGGAGAGAATTTGCCGCCGTCGACTCCGGTTGTTGGATCCATCGAGCTTGTAGATGTAGATCGCGCCGAAGCCCCTACCTGGCGCGCCAACTGTCGATGTTTTACACCGGCAATAAATATATGGGGCTACTCGGCGGATGGAAACTCGGTGGATTGCAAAGGAACACAGGGAGATTTTATACTGGTTCAGGCCCTCAATGTGAGGTAATACCCTACGTCCAGTTGTGGTGTTATTCCTTTGAGGATTTGCGGTGGTGATTCTGGTGAACCAACTCAACCTTTGAGCTTATGAGTGCTCTTCTGCCCTCATGAGGCACCCTGCCTCCCCTTATATACTGGGGGACAGGGTTACAAGGTAGGAGTCCCTATCGGATTACGACTAGGAGATCTCCCCTTAGAGATATAACGCACCCGACTAGGACTGTATATTCCTTTCTATACAAGGCGAAGTCCGCCGAATCTAGCTATATCTCTAATTACAAGGCTAGGCCCATCCTCTGTCCGAGTGGCCCATATGCTTGTCATGAGGTACCCAGGGCCCATGGCACCCACACTAGGGTGATTGAGGTGTCAATCACAAGTTTGTAATCCATCACAGGATCGAGAGAGTGATTGAGCTATTAAGAGGATGACACAAGTCTCGCCTTGAGCTCAATCGATATCGTGAGGTAAGGGGATTTGTACATGAGGACATTACAGGTTCAGCCGATATGATCTTTACGTATATTTTGGGGCTAATATGCCTTGCTAGAGGCTGCTATTAATAGGGTGACCAGAAAGGCATTTCCGGGTCGTGACAAAATATACGTGAACCTACAGGGTCGCACGCTTAATGGGTTGGAACACTTATTCGAATGTGATTCGAATATGGACTCGATTCGGATAGAGATC
Source organism: Oryza meyeriana var. granulata (assembly GCA_003991445.1). Taxonomy (NCBI): domain Eukaryota; kingdom Viridiplantae; phylum Streptophyta; class Magnoliopsida; order Poales; family Poaceae; genus Oryza; species Oryza meyeriana. Next base: position 144,162 of record RYFJ01001720.1, on the reverse strand, counting down.
CGAGTAGACTCTTATTGGGTCTCGGTCCACATGGCCCAAGTGAGGAGGTCTATATATAGGGAGGCGAGGGGCTGAGGAGATTCACGTTTTTCGGTTGACCTCGGGCCAAACCCTAGCCGCCACCTCCTGAGCCAAACCCTAGCCGCTCACGAGTGCTAGTACACTCGCAATCGGTGTTCCAGCCCCGGATGTGTGGATACCAGTGGAGGTGCTGCTCGTTGCGGCGTTGATCGGCATCGACGCTGATTAGATCTACTCGTGGTGTGGTTGATCACGGTTTGTTCGCGGAGATCGACTACTTCCACTACTACCTCGACGCGCGCATGGTTGGACCGGCTTCTCCAACCCTTCTTCCGTTGCACTGCGCGTCTAGTGGTAACGATTCATGATCCCTCTCTTGCATGATGTCCTGGTGTGCGCGGTAGAAAAGTTTTGTTTTCTGCTATCGTAGCCTACGCGTACTCCTTCAGCTATTTCAGGCCACGTGAAATGGTCCTATCATATCCAACCCCCATCTAGCGAAGGGCCATAATGGGTGCAGCGGTTGCAGCTTGTATTGCAGTGTGTTTTAGGACTTGCCATGCTTTTGGCATCCTGGGCATTTCTTGATGTGCTCTTTGCTCCTCCGCAGGATCAAGGGCCAATATATCCCCTGGCGGAGTATCTTGGCCGCCACTATTCGTGGTGCCTGGTGTGCGCCGCACTAGCCTTCATGTACCTCCTTAATCATCTCTTCACCCTCGGCTTTGGAGATGCAACGGAGGAGTGGCTCGAGGATTCCGCTCTTGTACAATTGCCCATCGACGATCTTGTACCGCCACGCTCTTGCCTATAGCCGCTTTGCATCTGCTTCGTCGTCGGGGAACTTTCCTTCAGAAAGGAATTGCACAAAGGGTGTTCGCCAGTCTATTACATCATGGTCGATGTCCATAACCTGCTGCGAGTCCTCTTCATGCTTTGCACTTAGCGTGTAGATTACTTCAAAGAAAACCCCGGGCTGGAACGGACCTCCGGTGCCTACGGCCTTTGCCAGCATGTCAGCTTCCTCGTTTTCTCCTCTGGGGAGATGTTGCACCGTGATGCCGGCAAAGGCCTTCTCCATGGCTCTTATGGCCTCCAGGTACTTCGCTATCCCTTCATCCTTGGCTTCGAAGGTCTTGTCGATGTGGCCCGTGACTAGCTTGGAATCTGTCTTGACTACCAATCACCAAGCCCCCAACGCTTTCGCCTTCTGTAGCCCAAGGAGGACTGCTTCGTACTCCGTGGTGTTGTTGGTGGTATGGAACTGTAGCCTTGCTGTGTAGCGGATGACTATTCCTGTGTGTGAAGCAAGGATCATGGCTACGGTAGCCCTGGCGTGCGACCACGAGCCATCGGTGAACATTGACCAGCAATCATCGTTCGCCGGTGGGACTGCTTTGTCAGCAGGCGAAGTCCACTCAGCGACGAAGTCGGCAAGAACCTATGACTTTATCACCGTTTGGGCCACGTTGTGTAGGTCGAAGGGGGCCAACTCTACAGCCCACTTGCCTAGGTGGCCTGTCACTTCCTTGTTTCGGAGCACCTCTCTGATGGGGTACTGTGACGGCACTGTTATCTTGTGCGCTTGGAAGTAGTGCCGAAGCTTATGGGAGGCCATGATGAGGGCGTAGGACAATTTCTCGATTTCCGAGTATCTGAGCTTTGCTCCCTGCAACACTTTAGATATGAAGTATACGGGTGTCTGTCTGCCTTTGCCTTTGTGTACTAGGTCCACGCTCACCGCCACTGGGGAGGCCGCAAGGTACATCAGCAGTTCGGCTCCTGCCTTCGGGCTAGTCAGCCTTGGCACCTCCTAGAGGTAGGCTTTGAGGGACTCGAATGCTGCTTGACATTCGGTCATCCACTCGAATTTGCTTGGCCCCCGCAAAGTCTTGAAAAACGATAACGCCTTCTCTGCTGACCTTGCCATGAAATGGCTGAGGGCAGCGATGCGGCCCGTCAACCGCTACACTTCGCGCATGCTCTTTGGTGGCTGCATTTGTTGGATAGCTTCGATTTTTTCAGGGTTCGCCTCAATGCCCCTTTCAGACACTAGGAATCCCAACAGCTTGCTGGCGCGAACACCAAAGATGCATTTCTCTGGGTTTAGCTTGACCTTCACCTTGCGTAGGTTGTCGAAGGTTTCTTGTAGGTCAGCGTCATGGTCCGTTGCTTTCCTGCTCTTGACGACTATGTCGTCCACATATGCCTCAATGTTCCTGCCAATTTACACCTCCAGCACCTTATACACCAAGCAGGCGAAGGTGGCTCCAACATTCCTCAAGCCGAAGGGCATGCGGATGTAGCAGTATGTGCTGAAAGGGGTGATGAAAGAGGTCTTCTCCTGATCTTCTTCGGCCATGAAGACTTGGTGATATCCCGAATAAGCATCCAAGAAGCTCATCAGCTTGTAGCTAGTAGTGGAATCAACTAGCTAGTCGATCCGTGGGAGTGGGAAATCGTCCTTCGAACATGCCTTGTTGAGGTCTATGAAGTCGACGCACATTCTCCACTTCTTATTCGACTTCTTGACCAACACTGGGTTGGCCTGCCATTCCGGGTGCTCCACCTCGCAAATGACACGCACCTGGATCAACTTGCTGACCTCCGCCTTCGCCGCCTCCTGGGGTTTGATCGACATCTTGCATAGTTTCTGCTTCCGCGGTTTGACGGTAAGCTTAACCGCGAGGTGGTGCTCAATAAGGCTTTGGCTTATGCATGATAAGTCATCCAGGCCCTAAGTGAAGACGTCCAAGTTCAGCTTGATGACCTCTAGCATCTTGGCTGCTATCACCTCATCAACATCTCTGCCGATGGACATGATCTTTGATGGGTCGACAAGATCGACTAGGACCTTCTTGACTTCACCCTGAGGCAAAGGCTTGTGCACGCTATAGCCCCTCGCCGTCCCCTACCAATTGTCTTGGACATTGTGGATCTCGCGCACGTTCTTCACGGCTTGTCCGGCGGCCCATGCCGACGGCTGGTTGCCGTGAACTGTGATCACACCATTCGGCCCCAGCATTTTCAGCCGTACGTAGTTGTGATGTGCCACAGCTTCAAACTTTTTGAGCGTGGAGTGGCCAAGAATAGCGTTGTACTGGTACGGGATGTCCACAGTGTCAAAAATGATTGGTTTAGTCTGAGGTTGCTGCCCTTGCCGAATGATACTTGGAGCTGCACTTGCCCTAGCCCATGAACCGAGCATCCACCGAAGCGTTGTAGCCGGATTGCAGCCTAGGCAAGTGCAGCTTCTGGTATTCCCATATGCCGAAATGCATCGGCGAAGATGATATCCGCAGAGCTCCCTCCATCGACCAGGATACGACAAACGTCGCACCTGGCGATGTCGGCCGATATGACGATGGGGTCCTGATGCGGGAAGTAAACACCTTCGGTGTCCTCTAGGCCGAAGGTGATTGATGTTGAATCGAAAGGGGGCGGCTTGGTTTGGGGCGTTATGGCAATGTGGTTAATCGCCTTCTCATGCTCCTTCTTCAGCCTTTTTGACTGCAAGCCTTGCGAGGAGCCCCCAGTTATCACGGCGATCACCCTCTGCTGCCCGTCCTGAGCCACTTCTATTTGAAGCAGCCTGTTCTCTTCGGACTGATCAGCACCTTCTCCTGGGGATATGCCCTAGAGGCAACATGGAGATATTAAATATATCACATGCTATGTTTATAATATATTAATTTGTTCCTTGAAATAGACACTATCATTATTGATCAATGAGTATGTGACTTATTCATGAGACTCTTAATGTCAAATGTTGCTATTTCTAAATGATCCCTGATCATATATCATATGAGGAACAAATATGATTCTAATATCAGCATATGTATTGATTGATGATCATGTCTTATGGATCATGGTATGGAGATACCAAATCGACAATATGGACATATGTTAGTGAACATATGTTGGATAGACCCGCCATGAGATACTGCAGAGATTTCATGTGTCATCAGTTAGTCTCAAGTAGTGTTTATGTAGAGTCCTTACACTTGAGATCATCATGGTTCCCAACATACGTAGTAGCTTATTTTGGGACTACTAAACACTACTCCGTAACTGGGTAGTCATAAAAGTGGTCTTCGGGTTTGCTATGAAACATGTAGTGGGATATTGAAATGATCAAGATAGAATTTGCCCCTCCTTATGGGAGAGATATCTCTGGGCCCCTCGATGTAATGGATTATGGAAGTGCATGGCCATGCTACGGTGATTGAGGTGTCAATCACAAGTTTGTAATCCATCACAGGATCGAGAGAGTGATTGAGCTATTAAGAGGATGACACAAGTCTCGCCTTGAGCTCAATTGATATCGTGAGGCAAAGGGATTTGTACATAAGGACATTACAGGTTCAGCCGATATGATCTTTACGTATATCTTGGGGCTAATATGCCTTGCTAGAGGCCGCTATTAACAGGGTGACCAGAAAGGCGTTTCTGGGTCGCGACAAAATATACGTCAACCTACAGGGTCGCACACTTAATGGGTTGGAACACTTATTCGAATGTGATTCGAATATGGGCTCGATTCGGATAGAGATCCGAGTAGACTCTTACTGGGCCTCGGTCCACGAGGCCCGAGTAAGGAGGTCTATATATAGGGAGGCGAGGGGCTGAGGAGTTTGACGTGTGTTTTCTGTTAGCCTCGAGCAAAACCCTAGCCGCCACGTTTCGAGCCAAACCCTAGCTGCTCACGAGTGCTAGTACACTCGCGATCGGTGTTTCAGCCCCGGACGTGTGGATACCCGTAGAGGCGCTGCTCGTTGCGGCGCTGATCGGCCGGAGATCGACTACTTCCACTACTACCTCGACGCGCGCGTGGTTGGACCGGCTTCTCTAACTCTTCTTCCGCTGCACTGCGCGTCTAGTGGTAACGATCCATGATCCCTTCTTTCGCATGATGTCCTGGTGTGCGCGGTAGAAATTTTTATTTTCTGCTATCGTAGCCTACGCGTACTCCTTCAGTGGTATCAGAGCCATCTTGTGTAGATTGTGATCTGGATCATCGCATATGTTGATATGCGGGAGCGGTAGATTAGATCTATTGCAGTCTAGATTAGTCGGTTCATGTGATGGATCGATGATGGCACGGGTTGATAAGATCAATCCATGGATAGGGGTTAGATAAGGTGCGGATCATAACACTATTAGCGCCCTGGAGATTGTCTCAGATCGGAATAAGGAGGTTATGCCGAATGCTAATAGGTTATGAATAGGGATAGATGAGGCATAGATCATAAGACTATTGGCGCCCTGGAGATTGTCTCGGATCGGCATAAGGTGGTTATGCCGAATGCTAGTAGCTTATAGATTTGATAGCCCTGGGATAGTGGTAACACTGTTAGCGCCCTAGAGATTGTCTCGGATCGGCATAAGGTGGTTATGCCGAATGCTAATAGGTTACGGATCTGATAGCCCTGAGCCAATGGAAAAACTAGAGTCCTGGAGATTGTCTCGGATCGGCATAAGGAGGTTTTGCCGAATAGTTTTTCCACAGCGATTTCATAGATTTGATCTGTGAATTTCATAGATAAGGACCGCCGTGCAAACCCTACGAACCCCCCTTGTATAGCGTTATAGGTTCACATCGTTAAGTAGAATGCGATTCTACGTCTAACTTGTTTTTGCAGGGAATGATGTGAATTAGTATGGCCCTATAGCTTATTTGGAATGTATGAGATGTATATGATGCATGTAACATTCGTTCATGACCTATGTGTCATGATTTTTCAGCTTTTGTTAGCTGTCTTAATTGTATTTAACGACCTGCGTGTCGACCTTAGTGCTTGAATCCATTCTTGTAATCTTCAATTGCTAGCTATTATAGATAGTAGCCTAGACTTGAGGTTACAAGTTTCAAGCATGATGACCCAAAGCAGAGATGTGGAGGATGAAGATCATCTACACATAAATGGAGATGGGGATCACCATCCTTTTGGGCCATACTAATTCTATCTTACTCTTATGCCATTATATATGTGATATGTTGCTATGGTAGGATAGAGTCCCTCATGATAAAAATTAGGTGTTTATGCCCTTCCATATGTTGCACCAAAAGATAATGATCACCATATTGTAGGCCTACCAAAGTAGGGTGCAATTGGTTATCATCATTATTTGGGGTAGATGTCTGACATCTACATGCGGAAGCATTTGGTTTACTTAACAAGGTCATCAAAACAGTTTTTGGATCTTGGGGCACAGGTTGGGGCCGGGGCATAGTGATGCCACCCAACAAGCAAGAGTCACATAGAGATGTGATTAGCAAGGTGTTGCTTACCTATGTCACTAGTTTCCTAGCCGTGATGCCAAAGCTCACTAGGAATTAGTGAAATGAGGATCTTGACCCACTATGTAACTTAGAGGGAGTTTTGTTGCAAAACACATAGTGGGAGTCTTTTGTTAAATAGTTTAATAAAGATGAATATAAACATAGTGCTAAACTTTGCATGTTCTTATGTTGTAGATCATGTCAGCTAACGCATCATCCAGTTCTTTTAATTTGCGATCTGTTCTTGAGAAAGAAAAACTCAATGAACAAACTTTATGGATTGGTATCGCAACTTGAGAATTGTTCTCAAGCAAGAGCGCAAGGAGTATGTCCTTGAGACTCCTTTCCTGAGAACTTGCCTACAAATGCTTCTGTGGCTGCACGGAGAGCTTATGAGAAGCATACGAATGATTCCCTTGATGTGAGCTGTTCATGCTGCCACAATGTCCACTGAGCTTCAGAAGCAATATGAGAACACATATGCCTACAATATCATTGTGGGGTTGCGTGGTATGTTTGAGAACCAAGCAAGGGCTGAGAGGTTCAACACTTCAAAGTCCTTGTTTGCGTGCAGGCTTGTGGAAGGGAATCCCGTCAGCCCTCATGTGATTAAGATGATTGGCTACATTGAGAGTCTGGAAAAGCTTGGTTTTCCCCTTAGCCAAGAGTTGGCTACCGATGTGATTCTCCAGTCGCTCCCTCCGAGTTTTGAGCCATTCATACTGAACTATCACATGAACAACATGGACAAGACCTTGGCTGAGTTGCATGGGATGCTTAAAATTGCCGAGGAAACCATTAAGAAAAGCACTAGTCATGTGATGATGATGTAGAAAGGCAAGGGCAAGGGCAAGCCCAATGTCAAGAAATGCACGGTCAAGAGAAAGTTAACTCCCGATGAGATCGCGAGCAGAACCAAGGCCAAGCAAGACAAGAAGGGCGCTGCTCCTGACGCAGTTTGCTTTCACTACAAGGAATCAGGACATTGGAAGAGGAACTGCCCAAAGTACTTGGAGGATCTTAAGAAGAAGGGAAGTGCGACTTCCACTTCAGGTATAAATGTTATAGAGATCAATCTTGCTACGTCATCTACTGATTTTTGGTATTTGATACCGGATCGGTTGCTCGCATATGCAAATCGTTGCAGGCCTAACAAGAAGTAGGAGTTTGAGAAGAGCGAAGTGGATCTTCGCGTTGGCAATGGAGCAAGAGTTGCTGCGGTGCTGTCGCACCATGCCATTGTCCTTGCCTTCAGGATTAGTTTGGAATTGAATAATGTTATTGTGTTCCATCTCTTGTAAGAACGTTATTTCTGCTTCATATTTGCAAGCAAAGGTTATGACTTTAGATCTGTGGACAATGGTTGTTCTCTTTATTTTCAGAGATATGTTCTATTGTCATACTCCTATTTGAATGGGTTATACGTTCTAAATCTTGAAGGGCACCGGGTCTATAACATAATACAAAGAGGCAACGTCCTAATGATTTGAATCCCACGTTTATCTGGCATTGTCGCTTGGGTCACATAAATGAGAAACGCATAGAGAGGCTCCATAGAGATGGTCTTCTACACTCATTTGATTTTGAATCATTTGAGACATGGGTGAATCTTGTTTACTTGGCAAGATGACAAGGCACTTTCACCGGTCAAGGTGAAAGGGCAAGTGACTTATTGGCACTCGTACATACTGATGTATGTGGACCAATGAGTTCAACAGCCAGGTGGTTTTGGGTACTTCATAACTTTTACTGATGACTTTAGTAGATATGGGTATGTGTACCTAATGAAACATAAGTCTGAATCCTTTGAAAAGTTCAAGGAATTCCAAAATGAAGTACAAAAATCATTTAGGTAAAACAATCAAGTTTCTACGATCTGATCGTGGAGCGAGTATTTGAGCCACGAGTTTGGCAATCATCTGAAGGATTGTGGAATTGTTCCACAGTTGACTCCACCAGGAACACCTCAGTGGAATGGGTATCTGAACAGAGAAATCGCACTTTATTAATATGGTCGATCCATGATGAGCCAAAGTGTCTTCCATTGTCCTTTTGGGGATACGCTCTTGAAACAGCCGCGTTCACACTAAACAGAATTCCATCAAAGTCAGTAGAAAAGACACCATATGAGATGTGGACAGGACAACGTCCTAGCTTGTCTTTCCTTAAGATTGGGATGTGATGCTTATGTAAACGTTTGCAATCCGATAAGCTCACTCCTAAGTCTGACAAATGCTTCTTTGTCGGGTATCCTAAGGAAACAAAAGGATATTACGTTTATAATCAACATGGAAGGCCAAAGTGTTTGTCGCCCGACAAGGTGTCTTCTTAGAGAAAGAGTTTCTCTCTAGAAGGGATAGTGGAGGACCGTGCAACTTGAAGAAATTCGAGAAACACCTGAAAATGTTTCAGCTCCTACAGAAACCACAACAGGATGAACAAAGTGTTGAAGCACCTGTTGTAGACACACCGGCACCACGTAGGTCAGAGAGGTCACGTCGTGCACCTGAGAGGTACATGTTCTTTTGACTACTCAACATAGGGACATATTTGTTGTTAGACAACGATGAGCCTAAGACCTATGAAGAAGCGATGGTGGGACCAGACTCTGAGAAATGGCTTGAAGCCATGAGATCCGAATTGAATCCATGCATAGTAATCAAGTTTGAACTTGGTTGATCCACCTGATGGTGTTAAAACCATTGAGTGCAAATGGGTTTTCAAGAAAAAGATAGACATGGATGGAAATGTTCACATCTATAAGGCACGATTGGTGGCAAAAGGTTTCAAACAAATTCAAGTGTTGATTATGATGAAACTTTTTCGCCCGTCGCAATGCTAAAGTCTATTCGGATCATTCTAGCGATTGCTGCATATTTTCGACTATGAGATATGGCAAATGGATGTCAAAATAGCTTTCCTTAATGGAAATCTGAGTGAGGATGTGTACATGACACAGCCCACGGGTTTTGTCGATCCACAATCAGCTAGAAAGATATGCAAGCTGCAAAAATCCATTATGGATTAAAGCAGGCGTCTCGGAGTTTGGAATATTCGTTTTTGATGAAGTGATCAAAGGTTTGGTTTCATCAAGAACGAAAGAAGAGCCTTGTGTTTATAAAAAGGCTAGTGGGAGCGCACTTGTATTTCTGATTTTATATGTGGACACATATTACTGATCGAAAATGACATTCCTATGCTCGAATCTGTTAAGTCCTCATTGAAAAATAGTTTCTCTATGACAGACTTAGGAGAGGCGGCATATATTCTGGGCATCAAGATCTATAGAGATAGATCAAGAGGCTAATTGGATTATGTCAAGGACACGTACATTGACAAGGTGTTGAAAAAGGTTCAAACATGCAGGACTCTAGAGAAGGTTTCCTACCTATGTCACATGGTATAAATCTTAGCAAGAATCAGTGTCCTAGTACACCTGATGAGCGGGATAAGATGAATGCGATCCCATATGCTTCGGCCATTGGGTCCATTATGTATGCCATGCTTTGTACACGTCCAGATGTCTCGTATGCTTTAAGTGCTTTGAGTAGATACCAGTCGGATCCAGGTGAAGGTCACTGGAATGCTGTAAAGAACATCTTGAAGTACTTGAGAAGAACTAAAGATGTGTTCCTTGTCTATGGAGGTGAAGAAGAGCTCGTTGTAAATGGTTACACTGATGCTAGCTTCCAAACTGACAAAGACAATTTTAGATCACAATCTGGATTTGTGTTCTGCCTAAATGGCGGTGCGGTGAGCTGGAAGAGTTCCAAGCAGGAGACGGTTGCTGATTCTACAACGGAAGCCGAGTACATTGCAGCTTCTGAAGCTGCTAAAGAAGCTGTTTGGATCAAGAAATTTGTTTCCGAGCTTGGTGTGATGACTAGTGCCTTCAGTCCGATGGACCTCTACTGTGATAATAGTGGGGCCATTGCGCAAGCCAAGGAGCCTAGATCTCACCAAAAGTCCAAGCACATTTTACGGCGTTTTCATCTCATCCGCGAGATAGTGGAGAGAGGCGATGTAAAGATATGCAAAGTACAAACAGATTTGAACATTGCAGATCCGTTGACAAAGCCGCTTCCCCAGCCAAAGCAAGAGGCTCACATTAGGGCAATGGGTATTAGATACTTACATGGTTGACTCTAGTGCAAGTGGGAGACTGCTAGTGATATGCCCTAGAGGCAACATGGAGATGTTAAATATATCACATGCTATGTTTATAATATATTGATTTGTTCCTTGAAATAGACACTATCATTATTGATCAATGAGTATGTGACTTATTCATGAGACTCTTAATGTCAAATGTTGCTATTTCTAAATGATCCCTGATCATATATCATATGAGGAACAAATATGATTCTAATATCAGCATATGTATTGATTGATGATCATGTCTTATGGATCATGGTATGGAGATACCAAATCGATAATATGGACATATGTTAGTGAACATATGTTGGATAGACCCGCCATGAGATACTGCAGAGATTTCATGTGTCATCAGTTAGTCTCAAGTAGTGTTTATGTAGAGTCCTTACACTTGAGATCATCATGGTTCCCAACATACGTAGTAGCTTATTTTGGGACTACTAAACACTACTCCGTAACTGGGTAGTCATAAAAGTGGTCTTCGGGTTTGCTATGAAACATGTAGTGGGATATGAATGATCAAGATAGAATTTGCCCCTCCTTATGGGAGAGATATCTCTGGGCTCCTCGATGTAATGGATTATGGAAGTGCATGGCCATGCTACGGTGATTGACGTGTCAATCACAAGTTTGTAATCCATCACAGGATCGAGAGAGTGATTGAGCTATTAAGAGGATGACACAAGTCTCGCCTTGAGCTCAATCGATATCATGAGGCAAAGGGATTTGTACATAAGGACATTACAGGTTCAGCCGATATGATCTTTACGTATATCTTGGGGCTAATATGCCTTGCTAGAGGCCGCTATTAACAGGGTGACCAGAAAGGCGTTTCTGGGTTGCGACAAAATATACGTGAACCTACAGGGTCGCACACTTAAGGGGTTGAAACACTTATTCGAATGTGATTCGAATATGGGCTCGATTCGGATAGAGATCCAAGTAGACTCTTACTGGGCCTCGATCCACGAGGCCCGAGTAAGGAGGTCTATATATTGGGAGGCGAGGGGCTGAGGAGTTTGACGTGTGTTTTCTGTTAGCCTCGAGCAAAACCCTAGCCGCCACCTTCCGAGCCAAACCCTAGCCGCTCACAAGTGCTAGTACACTCGCGATCGATGTTTCAGTCCCGGACGTGTGGATACCCGTAGAGGCGCTACTCGTTGCGGCGTTGATCGGCCGGAGATCAACTACTTCCACTACTACCTCGACGCGCGCGTGGTTGGACCGGCTTCTCCAACTCTTCTTCCGCTGCACTGCGCGTCTAGTGGTAACGATCCATGATCCCTTCTTTCGCATGATGTCCTGGTGTGCGCGGTAGAAATTTTTATTTTCTGCTATCGTAGCCTACGCGTACTCCTTCAAGGAGCCCCTAGTTATCACGGCGATCACCCTCTGCTGCCTGTCCTAAGCCACTTCTATTTGAAGCAGCCTGTTCTCTTCGGACTGATCAGCAGCTTCTCCTGGGGCAATCTCTTGGTGAGGGGGAACCTAGTCCCCTCGACCAGCGTTCCCCGTACGCTGGTGTCGATGTTTTGTATCAGCAATAATAATATAGGACTACTCGTCAAACCTAAACTTGATGGATTGCAAAGGAACACAAAACAATTTATACTGGTTCAGGCCCTTGAGATGAGGTAATACCCTACGTCCAGTTGTGGTGTATTGCCTTTGAGGTTTCTCTGTAGAGATTTGCGCTATCTGCCCTTAGGGGGCACCCTGCCTCCCCTTATATACCGGGGGACAGGGTTATAGAGTAGGAATCCTAGTTGGATTCCGACCAAGGGATTTCCTTCTAGGAATACAACGTTCCTGATTAGGATTATATTCTTCCCTTGTCATACAGGGTTATGTATGCCGAGTCCTATTGTATCCTTGATTACAAGGTTAGGCCCATCCTCTCTCCGAGTGGCCCAATAGCTTCTCATGAGGTACCGGGGGCCCATGGCCCCCATAGCAGCCCCTGAGACCTTCATAGTTGAGTCACAACTGATGCCGAGTGCTCATCCTCCACGGTGAAGATTGCCCGAGTGCATTGCTCCCGAGTACTCTTTGTCCAAGTGCTTCTTCTCCCGAGTGCTGCTTCATGTCAGCTGGCCATGAGGCTATGAAGGGCTTCATAGAAAAATATGAATAGTGTGCGCCGAATAGGCACACCTATTAAGTGTAGCCCCCAACTTTGTGCTTAATTGTGAAACAATTAAACATAAAGTCAAAGATCTTTAACCTTATAGTCTTTCCTGAGTAGTATGCTACATGGTATGTAGACTCTTCAGCATCATCTCAGCTGGTTTAATTTTTCCTCGTGGCAATTAGTGGCTAAGCATGTAAGCCGAGTATCACTTCTTGGATTTTAACCCAATGTGCGGTTAGGTGTACTTGAGAGATACATGTGTCCCCAATTTTAAAGGAGACCAGCTGTCGATCATTATAAGGATGTATCCTCAATACCTAGCAAATAATGCAGATATCTGAACACATGTGTCTAGCAATTAGGCTTTCATGAAGCATATCTGATTATTCAATCAGTTTCTATAAATAGCATCTGCACTGTGATTTTAACATAGCCAGTAGTCGACTCTAAGAGCATGCCATTTAGAAATTCATATCTTGTGGCCTAGTACCGATTCAGCTGGCCCAAGCCCACTTATCAGCACAGGCTCTATAAAAGCAGGGAGAAAGAGAAAAGATTCCCTCATCTTCTCCAATCCGCCAATCGTTTCGTCTTCCAGCTTCCGCGCTGAAATTTCACGCTTTGTCTCGCTAGGGTTTGCCATAGCCGGCGTCTCTAGCTTGAAACTCGCGTGATTCCACTCCGCCGCATCCATCCCAAACCTTCAATAGCATTTCCCCCAAATCTTATCACTCCTAGAAATGCCAAGAGCTTCGCTAGAGATCCCGGAGATGTCCGCGGAAGCTTGGCCGGTTTCAGACTGCAATTTGACGAAGCTGAAGTACTTGGAGAAGCAACTGATGATGCAGCGACAAGAAGTCATCCATTGGCGCATCACCGAAGGGGAATCTATGTCGGCGCCCCGATCTAGTGAGACGGTCGCCTTCACCTCTTTCTTTCATCGTGGTCTCGCCCTTCCCTCTTCGGATTTCTTCCGCCAACTTTTTTCCTTCTATCAACTAGAGTTGGTGAATCTGAATCCCAACTCTATCCTACAAATCGCCATTTTTGTCACATTGTGTGAATGTTTCCTGGGGGTTAAGCCCCATTTCAACCTTTTCCAATATTTGTTCCACATTAAGCCCCAGCCATCCAAAAACAAAGTCCAAGAGATTGGGGGAGCCAGTCTTCAACTCAGGAACAAAATGAAAAAGATCTATCTCCATGTTCCTTCGAAAACCTCCCTCAAGGGCTGGCATAGAGAATGGTTCTATTGCTCCAATCTCAAACCTTCTCTGCCCCTTTTCACTGGCTCTTCTTCGGTGGTCCTGCCTAGCTGGTCTTCTGTGCCAAACTATGAAGATATGGGCCAAGTGTACCAACTGATAGAGAAGATTGATCAATTGAAGAGCACGGGATTAACTAGTCCCTGGGTGGCGAGGTGTTTCTTAAACCGCCGCACCAGGCCCCTAAAGCTAAGAAGCCACTTCGGCTGGGATTACCAAGGCAAAAATGATCCTAGCTGAGAATATCCGGACTTGACTGATGAGAACAAGGTGACTGACACCTTGCTCGGCTTTTTTGTCAACGGGGTTGTAGAGACAGAAGACATCGAGCGCGCCACTGCAGCCTATAGCCAAAAAAGGCCTCGGCCACAAGTCATCTTGAAAAGCTATTTGGAATTGCTATCCATTGGTGATAAACATCTGTGGACATTTGTCTTGAATCGTCCTCCAATGTATGATGTATGTTTTTGAAACATTTGCAGGATTGTGACGAGTTTGATGATGACTCCCAAACCCTGTCGGCCACCAAAACGAAGAAGAGGCCGACCAGCCCTTCTGCTGCTCAACCCAACTCCAAGAGGGCTGGGAAGAAACCCATTGAAGATCCAGGCAAGAAAAGAGCAAGCAAGCCAAGCGCAGCACGGGGGAGTTTGAAGACCAAAGACCCTGCCAGTTTAGCCCCCATGCCACCAAACCTGAGGCCATCTTCCCCGAGTCTGAGGCCAGTAACATCGAGCCCAAGGCCAGCACCGCCAAGCTCTGCAACATCGAGCCCAGCAACATCGAGGCCTAGGCCGATGCCGCTGAGTATGAGATCAGCAACATCGAGCCCAAGGGCGGCGCCACCGAGTACCTCGACGTCCCAGTCACCTACGCCAGAAACAGAGCCGACTGGGGGTAAATCGCCATCGCCGACTGCCGCGCCGACTGGTCCGACAGCCAACAGCCCTCCACCACCGATATCTTCTGAAGCCCACTCGTGGAAGTTCAAGATTTCCAAGAGGTAAGCGATCTCCGATCTTCCAAGGAATCTTGAATGAAGTGATAGTGCCTTGATATTGATCATATCGTGCAGGAAACGAGTTGACATATATCTCAAGGGGACTATGCCAGCTGCTCCTATCACCGGGCCAACCCCAACCGAGCCGACTCCAGCAATTGCTCCTACCGAGCCAGAGACTGCTCCAGCTGTTGAAACTGAAGCAGTTCTGACAGCAGGATCACTAGCGCCGGCCAACCAGGAGGCAAGTGCTATTGTTGTTGCTCCAGTCCTCGAGCAACTCACTGAAGCCTCTACAGCTGCTGAGTTCAGAGCCAGGACCCCATCACCAATCATTTCGTCATCGTCTTCTGATGAAATGGACCTCCCGAGGCTTGAAGCCCCTCCTCGCAACTTCCTGAGAATGCTTCATTGGGTCTCCACCGAGGGAGTTGTGGAGAGTTATGAGCATGATGAGCAAGCAGCATCAAGGGAGCATGAAGTCCTTCCACGTGCTGCAATTGCCGCATCCAGGGGAGTCCATGTATGTTGCAAGTCTTGCCGCGGTGAGTTCTAGACAGTTCCCATTTGACCTAGTACTCTGTCTTTTGACTCTGTTTTGCTCTGAGCAAAAGATTGTCGATCGTTTAGAGAAAATGAACAAGGTCCTGACCCAGCTTGCCCCCCATATCCAGCGACTAAGCCAGCTCCAAGGGGCCAAGGACGACCTGGAGCAGACTAGCCAGGAGAAGGAAACATGGCTGAGGGGAGCAGTTGACAAGCTCAGGAATGAAAAGTGGGCTCTAGCCGAAAAGATCAGAAGTAAGTCTTCTGTGTTATCCTCTCGATTAAGTCCCAACTAGACTTCTATAGCATTGTTGATTCCTAACTGCCTTGTTGAGTTTGACTGCAATATTGAGTTCTTGACTGTTTTGATTTGCAGCCTTCGAAGCCAAGTTGGAAACCCAAGTAGAGGAGAAGAAACAACAAGATATTAAGCTAAAGGAAGCGAAAAAGGCCAAAGCCAAGGTGGAGGCTGACTATGCTAGTAAGTCTCCTGCCTGACAATAACCTTAACCTATCCTCTTGTTGCTCTGACTGCATGTCTTGGCTAACAAGTATACTTGTCAATGCATTTGAAAAGCTTCAAAAGCCAATGCCCAAACACAATTTAACGCCTTTGCAAAGGAGATCAAGATTGTCAAGAAGTCATGGGAGATCCTCGTCGGATCCATTAAAGGGCTCCTGGACATTATGGAACTTCACCATACTGGGACCAGCTTCAGTACCGTTTCCCAGGTGCAGGCACACCTTAGCGAAGCCCTTGTTGCCCAAACCCTTGCTATGACCAAGTTGATCTACCCTAGGGTAGATATCGAGGCCATTGGTGAGGGTTTTGCCGAAGAGACAACACCCAAAGAGGTACTAGAGTTGATCAGCTAGGTGAGGCCAACTGCAGAGGCAATTGCAAAAACCTGGGCATGTAGAAACAAAACAATTATGCAGTCGGTGTATATATAACTTTGGTGAAAGCATGTATATGTCTTGTAAAATGCTGTCGAGTACTTGCTTATTCTTAGTTGTCATTAGCTTCACCCGACTATGTAGTCTGCGCCGAGTAGATTGATAGAAACATAAGAAAAAACGTTCACTTCTAAAAGCTATACTCGGGCAAACTTTGCATAATCATTGTAAAACTTTTTAACATAGATAAAACAAGCTCGTATTTTATTAACAAGGCACATAATACATGCAACCCCTGACTCACTACTCGGTTGAAACAAGCAATGTAGTGAGTTAGAGAAAAAACTTTGTACATATATATAGGAAATACAAAACTCAGGTATAGAAAGGGCGTAGCTGTTCCATATTCCATGAGTTGCTGACGAGGGCACCGTCTTCAGTCTTTAGTCGGTAGGCGCTTGGACGTGTCACCTCAGCGATAATGAACAACCCTTCCCACAAAGGGCATAGTTTATGCCTATCTTTGCTGGTTTGTATTTTTCTCAAGACGAGATCTCCCATCAAAAAGGCATGGCCACAGACATTTCGACTGTGATAATGATGCAGGCGTTGAAGATACCTTGCCGACTGGATAGTTGCGATATCCCTCGCTTCCTCCAACTGATCGAGTTCGACCAATAGGGTTTTGTTTGATTTGAATTCTGAGTGGGCCCGAACTCGTAGAGAGCCAAACTCCAACTCGGTTGGTAAGACGGCCTCAACACCATAAACTAGGAAGAAAGGGGATTGCCTTGTTGCCCGACTAACCGTGGTTCTTTGAGACAAGAGAATGGATGGGAGTTCTTGTACCCACCGCCCTGCATATGGTTGTAGTCGGTCGAACACCCTAGCCTTGATACCTTGTAGGACCATGCCATTAGCACGCTTGACCTGCCCATTACTTAGTGGGTGTGCCACAGAAGCATAACAGATCTTGATGCCAAGATTGTCACAGAAATCTTGAAATGCGCCGCCCGTGAACTGAGTACCGTTGTCCATTATGATGCGGTTAGGAACCCCAAATCGGCATAAAATACACATGATGAAGTTCTTTGCTCGTGCCACTGTTATGGTAGCAACGGGTTTTGCCTCAATCCATTTTGTGAATTTATCCACTGCGACGAACAAGTGTGTGAACCCCCCTGCGCTTTTTTGAACGGCCCGACCATGTCGAGCCACCAAACTGCAAAGGGCCAAGAGATTGGAATTGTTTGAAGTTCTTGAGCTGGAAGATGTGTTGGTCTTGCATAGAATTGGCATCCCTCTCATGTGCGAACCATATCTTTAGCGTCTGTTATTGCAGTCGGCCAAAAAAAACCCTGCCTGTAAGCCTTTCCAACTAACGTCCTGGATGCGGCATGGTTGCCACATATACCTGAGTAGATTGATTGCAGAATTTGCTTTCCCTCCTCGAGTGTGACGCAGCGCATGAGGACCCTGGATGTGCTTCTGTGGTACAGGTCTTCTCCGACTACAAAGAAACATTTGCTTCGACACTTGATCCGTTCGGCTTCAATGCATTCTTCTGGGAGTTCGTCGTCCAAAAAGAATTTGAGAACTAGAGTCCACCAATCTCGAGAGATGATTAGTACTTCATTTGTTGCTAGGGTAGGTTTAGCCCCCAACTGTTCAAGCACTGGTTTCTTCTTGACTGATGGCTCCAGTAGTTGTTCAACAAAAATCCCAGTTGGGACCACTTCTTGTTTGGATCCCATGTTGGCCAATTTGTCTGCAGCATCATTGTATTGTCGTAATACATGGGTTATCTCCAGCCCGTCGAACTTGTTTTCTAGCTTTCTGACCTCCTGACAATACGCCGCCATAGTGTCGTCAAGACATGTCCAGTCTTTCATGACTTGGCTGACCACGAGTTGAGAATCTCCGTGCACAACTAGTCGATGGATGCCAAGTGATATGGCAATGCAGAGCCCATGGATGAGTGGTTTGTACTCGGCGACATTGTGGAAAGCCGAAAAGTGAATCTGGAGGATGTACTTGAGTTTTTCGCCGATGGGTGACGTTAACACAACGCCAGCCCCCACGCCGCCAATCCGTAGAGAACCATCAAAGTACATCGTTCAGTACTTTAGTTTGTCCGTCTTTGTAGTCGTCTGAACTTCTATCCACTCAGCCACAAAGTCAGCTAGAGCTTGAGATTTGATTGCTGTCTGTGGCTAAAAAATGATGTCAAACGCCATTAACTCAAGCGCCCGTTTAGCGATTCTGCCAGTGGCCTCGCGATTGTGTAGGACGTCCCCGAGTGGATACGATGTGACAACGGTGACTTGATGCGACTGAAAATAGTGCACCAACTTCTGGACAGTGATGAGTAGGCCATACAGTAGCTTCTAGATTTGAGGATACCTCATCTTGGAGTCGGCTAGGACCTCACTAACGAAGTAGACCGGCCATTGAATTTTCTGTATATGACCTAGCTCTTATCTCTTGACTACTAGTACCGTGCTGACTACCTGAGCAGTTGCCGCCAAGTATAACATTAGTGGTTCTTGGGGCATAGGTGACGCCAACACTGGTGGTGATGTGAGAAATTTTTTGAAATTTTCGAAGGCTTGCTAGGCTTCGGGTGTCCATTGAAAATTGTCCGCTTTCTTCAGTAGTTTTTAAAAGGGCATGCCCCGTTCACTAAATCAAGAGATGAATCGGCTAAGTGCCACCATGCACCCTGTTAGCTTTTGGACATCCTTCTGGCTAGTTGGGGGTGTCATGTTCATGATAGCGTTAATTTTTTCTGGATTGGCCTCGATGCCTTGATGCGATACGATGAAGCCGAGTAGCTTGCCAGACGGTACACCAAAAGCGCACTTTTCCGGATTCAACTTCATCTTGAATCTTCGAAGGTTTTAGAAAGTTTCTTCCAAATCGGCGATGAGGTCTTCTCTGGACTTTGTCTTGATCACCACATCATCGACATACGCCTCCACGTGCACCCAAGTTGAGTGTGTAAACACCGCTGAATTGCTCGTTGATAAGTTGCTCCAGAGTTTTTTAACCCGAACGGCATAGTGATATAGCAGTATGCTCCGAACGGCGTGATGAAAGAAGTCTTCTGGCAGTCTTCCTCCTTTAAGCTGATTTGGTGATACCCCAAGTAATAGTTGAGAAAGCTGAGAAGGTCGCACCCCGCAGTTGAATCCACCACCTGTTCTATTCTGGGTAGACCAAATGGATCTTTGGGGCACACCTTGTTTAAGTCGGTGTAATCAACGCACATGCGCCATTTACCGTTCTTCTTCCAGACTAAGACTAGGTTTGCCAGCCAATCCGGGTGGTAGACCTCTTTCATGAACCCGGCTGCAACGAGCTTGATTATCTCCTCCCGAATAGCATCTTTGCGGTCTTGTGTGAAGCGCCGTAGCCGTTGTTTGACTGGCTTGCCGTCTAGCCTGACATTGAGGGAATGCTCGATCACCTCCCTTTGTACACCAGGCATGTCGGAAGGTTTCCAAGCAAATATGTCCCTATGCACCTGGAGGAAGGTGACGAGCACGTCTTCCTATTTAGGGTCGAGTCCGGTCCCAACTAGAGAAGTTTTGGAGGGGTTGGAAGGGTCCAGGGGGATCTTCTTGGTTTCAGAATTCGCTAAAATTCCTAACTTGGTAGCTTTTTTGGCCGGAACCTAATTGTCCTCGCGTGCAATTGTGGCGGCTAGCCGATGCTATTACGCCCGACTGCCACTTCTTGAGATTGAGCCAGCTCGCAGCTCTCCTTGCCGCAGATGAAGGCTTGCTTGACATCGTTGTGAAGAGAAAGAACTCTGAACTCCGACTAGTCCTAGCATCTTGAGCATCATGTAAGTATAATGTGGCACTGCCATGAACTTGGCTAGCGCTGGCAGTCCGAGTATCGCGTGATACGTGGTCTCGAAGTCAGAAACTTCGAAGCAGATATTCTCGGTGCAGAAATTATCCCGCGTGCCAAAAGTAACTGGCAGAGTTATCTATCCGAGTGGAGTAGAAGACAGGCTGGGGATTACCTCATGGAAGGGCGCTGTACTCGGCCATAGCTCTGAACGAGGAATCTTTATCTCATCCAGTGTCTTAGCGAACAGGATGTTGAGAGCACTGCCTCCATCAATGAGAATCATCTTCAGTTTGATGCTCCTGATGACCGGGTCTAGGACTAGTGGATAGCACCCTGGATGAGTAACCCGATCAGGATGATCTACGCGTCAAATGTGATTGGCGTTTTAGACCAGTGCAAGTATTGGGGGGCATCTACTGCAAAGACCGAGTTGATTTCACGTACTGTAAGCTTTTGCTACCTCTTGGACTCATATGCAGATGGCCCTCCAAAGATGTGGTTGAGCTCAGCCTAGGGATCTTGGTAATCGCCGGCTATGCCTGGATCTGGCTTGTCCTTGTCTTTATTAGCGCCAGATGTTGAAGCTTGCTCGGAAGCAAACTTCTTAAACATGAAGCAGTCCTTAGCCGCATGCTTGCCCTTTGGATGAAAGGGGCATGGCCCGTTCATCACTTTTTGGTATTCGTTATTCCTCGGGGGTCTCGGCCGAGTACGCTCCATGGTAGCCACCACATTATCCGACATCCTCTTGCGGTTGCCAGATTTGTTCTGTGTTGGCTCGTCGTTGTGTTTCTTGTCCTTCTGCTGGGGCTCCTTTTTGTCATCGAGAGCCTGAGCGACTGCGTCCGTCGAGTCGGCATACTTGTTCGCCATATCAAAAAGAGCCTTGACATAAGCGGAAGGTTTCCGAGTGAACTTGGCAATGAATGGGGCACCTTTGACTTCCTTGCGGAAGGTGGCGATGATGACCTAGTCCTTGATCATTGGGATCAAATTCTGCTTCTCAGAAAACCTCTTGATGAACTCGCGAAGAGACTCGTTCTTCCTTTGGTGCAACTAATAGTGATCATGCTCAGAAGATGGCCTCTCGTAAGTTCCCTGGAAATTGGCGATAAAGCGTTTCTGGAGTTCTCTCCAGGAGCCGATTGACCTCTTTGGGAGTCCTGTTAGCCATGTCCTCGCTGAGTCGGCTAGAGTGACTGGGAGGTAGTTAGCTATGGCCTTGTGATCTCCTCCAGCTGCTCGGATCACCAGAGTGTAGACCGTGAGCCAGGACTCAGGATTGGTCTTCCCATCGTACTTCTCGATTCCAGTCAGCTTAAAACCCGACGGCTAGTCGACCTGTTGCAGCTCCTAGGTGAAGGTCGGTACTCCTTCATCTGCATGAGGACTCCGACTTCGACTACAGCAGTGAAACCGCTCGTGGTGGAGGCCGAAGCGCTCGTTCTCGTCTTCTAGTCAGCGCTACTCATCTTCCTCGCGTTCGTGGTGTCGATGTTTTACACCGGCAATATGAATATGGGGCTACTCGGCGGATGGAAACTCGGTGGATTGCAAAGGAACACAGGGAGATTTTATACTGGTTCAGGCCCTCGATGTGAGGTAATACCCTACGTCCAATTGTGGTGTATTCCTTTGAGGATTTGTGTCATTCTGATGAACTCTTCTGCGATCGTAATGATCTCTCGCCCTCAGGGGCGCCCTGCCTCCCCTTATATACTGGGGGACAAAGGTACAAGATAGGAGTCCCAACTGGATACGGCCAAGGGATTTCCTCTTAGAGATACAATCTACCCAACTAGGATTATACATTCCTTATTGTACAAGACAAAGTCTGCCGGGTGCTACTATATCTCTAATTACAAGTCTCGGCCCATCCTCTGTCCGAGTGGCCCATATGCTTGTGATGAGGTACTCGAGGCCCATGGCCTCCATAGTAGCCCCTGAGACCTTCATCGTTGAGTCACAGCTAATGCCGAGTGCTCATCCTCCACAGTGAAGATTGCCCGAGTGCATTGCTCCCGAGTACTCTTTGTCTGAGTGCTTCTTCTTCCCGAGTCCTACTTCATGTCAGCTAGCAGCGAGGCTATGAAGGGCTTCATGTAGATGTATGAATAGTGTGCACTGAATAGGTGCACCTATTAGGTGTAGCCCCCGACTTTGGGCTTAATTGTGAAGATAATTAAACATAAAGTCAAAGATCTTTAACCTTGTAGTCTTTCCCGAGTAGTATACTACTGGTATGTGAGACTCTTCGGTATCATGTCAACTGGAATATGATTTATTGTCTTGCCAAGTAGCATGCCACTCGTATATGGGACTCTTCAGCTTCATGTCAGCTGGAAAGGGAATTTATAGTCTTTCCCAGGTGGCGTCCCACTCGGAAGTTAGACTCCTCAGTGTCATGTCAGCTGGAAAGAAGGTTTATAGTCTCTCCTGAGTAGTGCACTACTCGAAAGTTAGACTCTTCGGCGTCATGTCGGCTGGAATAAAGTTGCTCATGGCAACTGGTGACCAAGCATGTAGGCTAAGTACCACTTTATGAAATTAAATCCATTGTGTGGTCAGGTGTACTCGAGAAAGATACCTGCATCCCCAATTTTAATGAAGACCAGCTTGTGATCCTTATAAGGATATATCCTCGATACCTGGTGGATAAGACAGATACCCAAACACATGTGTTTTGCAATTAGGCCTTCATGAAGCATATCTGTTTACCTCATCGGTTCCTATTGGTAGCATCAGCACTGCGATTTTAACGCAGCCTGCGAGCAGCCCATAGTGAGCGTATTACTGTAGAAACTCATATCTTGGTGGCCCAATACCGACTTTGCGAGCCCAAGCCCACGAGTCGGAAACAGCTCTATAAAAGGCAGGGAGAGAGAGAAAAGATTCCTTCATCTTCTCCAATCCACCAATAGTTTCATCTTCCGCTTCCGCGCCGAAATTTCGCCTCCCGCTCCACTAGGGTTCGCTATTGCTCACTCTTCCCCACCAGAACTTGGGCGATTCTGCTCTTCCTTGTCCACTCCAAACCTCCAGCAGCATATCCCCCAAATCTCCTCAACCCTAACCATGCCGAGGGCATCGGATTCAGTGGATGCATCGGATGATGTCTGGCCGACTTCAGATTGCGGGCCGGTGAAGTTGAAGCTTCTGGAGACACAGTTGAAGCTGCAGAGCTAGGAGATCATTAAGTGGCATCCGGCTCAGGGCAAATCGGTTCCGGAGCCCTAGGACGGTGAGACCGTCATTTTTGCTTCTTTTTTCCACCGGGGTCTTTCACTTCCATCTTCCGAGTTCTTCCGCCAGCTCCTTACTTTTTACGAGCTCGAGGTGGTGAATCTGAATCCCAACTCGATTCTACAAATCTCCATCTGTGTAGCTCTTTGTGAATGCTTCCTGGGTGTGGAACCCTATCTGAATCTATTCAGGTATTTGTTCCACATCAAGCCCCAACCCTCCAAAAATAAAATCCAAGTGATCGAGGGGGCTGGTATCCAACTTAAGAATGAGATGAAGAAGATCTATTTAGATATTCCTCTGAAATCTTCTCTCAAGGGCTGGCATAAGGAATGGTTTTACTGTTCTGACCTTGAGCCATGCCTTCCCCCTTTTATGGGTTTGCCCCCGGTGATTATCGCCAAGTGGTCATCTCTACCCACCTCTGAAGAAATGGGGCAAGTTGATACACTAGTCGGCTGGATCTGCAAGCTGAAGAAAGCTGGGTTGTCGGGTCCCTGGGTGGCCAAGCGCTTCTTGACTCGGTGCATCAAGCCGCTGAAGCTGAGGTGTCACTTCTGCTGGGACTACAAGGGCAAAGGTGATCCTAGCCGGGAATACGCTGACCTAGTGGGCAAGCACAAGGTGACCGATATCTTGTTTCATTTCTTTGCCAGCGGGGTGATCGAGACTGAATACACAGATTGGTCCATAGCGGCTTACAGCAAGAACAGGCCACACCCGAAGGTAACCCTTGCTGATGTTATCTTGTAGTTCATCTGTGGTGAATACTTGCAGATATGTGCCCAGATTGGCTTCACAGTGTATAACTTTTATTATTGAACTACTTGTAGTCATGTGAGGAGTTCGATGACGACTCCCGAAAGTTGTTGGCCTAGAAATCGAAGAAGAGGCCGAGAAGTCCTTCTGCTGCCTAACCTGACTCCAAGAGAGCGGGGAAGAGACCTGTTGTAGATCAGGGCAAGAAGGCAGCTATGAAGCCGAGTGCCGCTGCCGGGAGTTTGAAGATAAAGGACACCGCCGGTGCAGCGCCTAGGCCATTGAGTCCTAGACCGGGACCCATACGGTCGAGCTCAGCATCATCAAGCCCAACCAGAGTGCCACCGAGTACCCGGGCACCCCAACCGGCCGCACTTGGAGTGGAGTCGACCAGGATAAAAGTGTCGCAGCCGACTGCCACGCCGAATGGCTCGACAACCGGTCGCAGCCCACCGCCGGGATCTGGATCACCCGGGCAGAAGCTTAAGTTCTCCAAGAGGTAAGTGGCTCTGGATCTTCTGAAAATCTTGTTTGTCATGGCAGTGTCTTGAAATTTGACTCGTTATGCAGGAAGCGGGCCGACATTGATCTCAAGGAGACCGCTTCGGCCACTCCCATTGTGGAGCCAGCCCCCAGCCGAGCCAGTGCCAGCGAGCACACCTATTGAGTTGGCGATGGTCTCAGTTGCAAAAACTGAGATGGTCCCAACTGCAGGGCCGCCGATGTCGACTGACCGAGGTGTGGCGGTTGACGCTACTGCTCCAGCCCCTGAGCCAGCCCCCGAGCCAGCCCCCGAGGTCCCGGAGGCCGCCGAGTTGAGGGCCAGGACCCCGTCGCCATCCTTGTCACCATCGTCGTCGTCGTTGTCTCCTCCTTCAGACGGACCAGACCTCCCCAGGCTCGAAGCTCCTCCCCAGACGCTACTGCTCCAGCCCCTGAGCCAGCCCCCGAGGTCCCGGAGGCCGCCGAGTTGAGGGCCAGGACCCCGTCGCCATCCTTGTCGCCATCGTCGTCGTCGTTGTCTCCTCCTTCAGACAGACCAGACCTCCCCAGGCTCGAAGCTCCTCCCCACCAGTTCCCGCGGACATTCCGCTGGATGGCGCCCGACAGAACCGCGAGGAGTTACAAGCATGATGAGGCCGCGGTGGAAAAGGAGCGTGAAGACTTGCTTCGTGCCACAATCGCCGTGTCCTAGGGGATTTCCGTTGTGTTGGAATCTTTGTAGTCTTCCTTGATGCTTGACACTGTTTTGACTTGTTTCTCCCCAAGCAGAAGCTTGTTGATTGCTCGGAGAAGATGCACGAGGTGCTGACCTAGGTTGCCCCCCAGCTCCAAGAATTGGAACAGCTCCGGTCCCTAAAGACCGTATTGGAGGAGCGTCATCAAGGGAGGGAAACTTGGCTAAAGGACACCGTCACCCAGCTCAGGAACGAGAATTGGGACCAAGCCAAGAAGATAAGAGATAAGCCTCCAGAATACTTTTTCCTGATCGAACCCCTAGTATATTTCTCTAGCTGTGTTGTTCCCGACTGCCCAGTTGTGTCTTGACTGCAACGTTGAGTTCTTGACTAATCTGTTGTGCAGCCCTCGAAGCCGAGCTGAAGAGCCGAACAGAAGGAGAAATCCAGCTGAAGGAGGCCGAGGGAGCCAGGGCCAGGCTTGAAAAAGACAAAGCCGACCTGACAAGGGCCAATGCCAAGCTTGAGCAAGAAAGGGCTGAGTTGAAGAAAGCCAACACCAAGCTCGAGAAGGAAAGAGTTGAACTGGAGAAGACCATAGCCAAGTGGGAGGCCGACTACAAAAGTAAGTCTCCGCCCTGACATTGATCTTAACCAATCCATTAATTACCCCATCTGTAGTTTTGCTTGACAAGTTTGCTTGTTGGTGAACCCGGGTAGCTGCTAGAGTCAATTCCCAAATTCAATTTCAGGCTTTCGCAGAGGAGATAAGGGTTGTCAAGGAGTCACGGGAGACCCTTGCCGAGTCTGTGAAAGGACTCCTTGACATCATGGATCCTCGCCACGTGGGAACCAGCTCCAATACGATCTTCCAAGTGGAGGAACGCCTTAAGGATGCACCGAATGCCCTGAAGAGGTACTCGGATGAGCATGTTGTTGTCGGCGTGGCCCAGACCCTGGCGATGACCAAGTCCATCTACCCAAGGGCAGATATTGAAGCCATCGGGGAGGGGTTCGCCGAGGAGACGACACCTGAGGAGGCACTGGAGCTGATAGCCAAGGCGAGGCCGACTGCGGAGATGATCACCCGAGACCTAGCAATGTAAGACCAGTATATCATGCAGTCGGTGTATATAAACTTTTGTAAAAATATGTGTAAATATATGTGCAATGCCGCCAAGCTCTGAATTGTTACTCAGTCGTCATTAGTTTTACCCGACTATATGGTGTACGCCGAGTTAGTCTATAGGAACTTAATAAAACCGTTCACCGCAGGGTGCTGTACTCAGGCAAACGTGACAAAGTCATAGTAAAACTTCGTAACTTAAGTAAAGCAGGCTCGTATATTATTGACAAAGCACATATAATACATGCAGCCCCCGACTCACTACTCGGTTGGGACAAGCGACGTAGTGAGTCAGAGAAAAAATGTACACATGCAAAGTATAAAACTCAGGTATAGAAAGGACGTAGCTATTCTATATTCCATGAGTTGCTGATGAGGGCACCGTCTTCGGTCTTCAGTCAATAGCGCCTGGCCGAGTGACCTCCGTGATAATGAACGGCCCTTCCCAGATTGGGGATAGTTTGTGCCTGTCTTTGGTTGTTTGTATTTTTCTCAAGACAAGATCCTCAACCAAAAAGGCGCGGCCACGGACATTGCGATTGTGGTAGCGACGCAGGCCTTGAAGATACCTTGCCGGCTGGATTGTTGCGATATCCCTCGCTTCTTCCAACTAATCTAATTCGACCAATCGGGCATTGTTTGAGATGTCTTCTGAGTAAGCCCGAACTCGCGGAGAGCCAAACTCTAACTCGGTTGGTAGCACAGCCACAGCACCGTAGACCAGAAAGAAAGGCGATTGCCCTATTGCCCGACTAACCATGGTTCTGAGGGACCAGAGAACGGATGGGAGTTCTTGTACCCACCGGCCCATGTATGGTTGTAGTCGGTCAAATATCCTGGCCTTGATACCTTGTAAGACCATACCATTGGCGCATTCGACCTGCCCATTGCTCCTCGGGTGTGCCACAGATGCATAATAGATCTTGATGCTGAAGTCGTCACAGAAATCTTGAAATACGCCGCTCGTGAACTGAGTACCGTTGTCTGTGATGATGCGGTTAGGGACCCCGAATCGGTATAATATACTCATGATAAAGTCCTTTGCTCGTGCCGCTGTTATGGTTGCAACGGGTTTGGCCTCAATCCACTTGGTGAATTTATCCACTGCGACGAACAAGTGTGTGAACCCTCCTGGCGCTTTCTTGAAAGCCCCGACCATGTCAAGCCCCCATACTGCAAAGGGCCAAGAGATTGGGATTGTTTGTAGTTCTTGGGCTGGGAGATTTGATTGTCTTGCATAGAACTGGCAACCCTCGCTCTTGCGAACAACGTCTTTGGCAACTGTTACTGCTGTTGGCCAGAAAAATCCCTGCCGGTAAGCCTTTCCGACTAACGTCCTGGATGCGGCATGGTTGCCACATATGCCCGAGTGGATCGACTGCAAATCTGCTTGCCCTCCTCGGTGGTGACGCAGTGCATGAGGACACCAGATGCACTTCTTCGATACAGGTCTTCTCCGACTAGAAGGAAATTCTTGCTTCGACGTTTTACTTGTTCGGCTTGGCTGCGATCTTCTGTGAGTTTGTCGTCCAGGAGGAATTTGAGAACAGGAGTCCACCAGCCTTGACATATGTTTAGTACCTCGTCTGTTGCCGAGGTAAGTTTGCCTCCTGACTGCTCTGGCACTGGTTTCTTCTTGACTGATGGCTCCATAAGTTGCTTGACAAAGATCCCTGTCGAGACTGCCTCTCGCTTGGATCCCATGTTTGCCAATTCATCTGCAGTGTCATTGTATTGTCGAAGGACATGTGTTATCTCCAGCCCGATGAACTTGTTCTCCAGCTTGCGGACTTCCTAACAGTATGCTGCCATGGTATCGTCGAGACATGTCCAGTCTTTCATAACTTGGTTTACCACGAGTTGAGAGTCTCCGCGCACAACCAGTCGACGAATGCCGAGTGATATAGCGATGCAGAGCCCGTGGATGAGTGCCTCGTACTCGGCGACGTTGTGGGAAGCCGGGAAGTGGATTTGTATAACGTACTTGAGTTTTTCACCGGTGGGGGATGTCAGTACGACGCCAGCCCCGGCGCCACCGATCCGTAGAGAACCGTCGAAGTACATTGTCCAATACTCTAGCTTCGCTATTAATGTAGGCATTTGAACTTCTGTCCACTCGGCCACGAAGTCGGCTAGAGCTTGTGATTTGATTGCTGTCCGTGGCTAAAAGGTGATATCGAACACTATCAACTCGAGTGCCCATTTAGCGATTTGGCCGGTGGCCTCGCGGTTATGTAGGACGTCCCCGAGTGGATACGATGTGACCACCGTGACTTGATCTGCTTGGAAATAGTGCACCAGCTTCCGGACAGTGATGAGTAGGCCGTATAGCAGCTTCTGGACCTGTGGATATCTCGTCTTCGAGTCAGCAAGGACCTCGCTGACAAAGTAGACTGGCCGTTGAATTTTTTGGATGTGACCCGGTTCAGATCGCTCAACCACCAACACCATGCTGACTACCAGACTAGTTGTCGCCATATACAGCATTAACGGTTCTTGGGGCATGGGTGACGCCAACACGGGGGGTGATGTGAGAAATTGTTTGAAGTTTTCGAAGGCTTGCTGGGCTTCGGGGGTCCATTGGAAATTATCTGCTTTCTTCAATAGCTTGAAAAAGGGCATGCCTCGTTCACCCAGTCGGGAAATAAACCGGCTAAGTGCCGCCATGCAGCCTGTCAGCTTCTGGGCGTCCTTTTGGTTAGTCGGGGGTGCCATGTTCAAGATTGTGTTGACTTTCTCCGGGTTGGCCTCGATGCCATGATGCGAGACGATGAAGCCGGGTAACTTGCCGGATGGCACACCGAAGGCGCATTTTTCCAGGTTCAACTTCATCTTGAATCTTCAAAGATTTTGGAAGGTTTCTTCCAAGTCGACGATGAGGTCTTCTTTGGACTTGGTCTTGATCACCACATCATCGACATAGGCTTCCACATTGCGCCCGATCTGAGTGTGGAGATACCACTGAATTGCGCGTTGATACGTTGCTCCAGCGTTTTTCAAACCGAACGGCATAGTGATGTAGTAGTACATTCCAAACGGCGTGATGAAAGACGTCTTTAGGCAGTCCTCCTCCTTCAAGCTGATTTGATGGTATCCCGAGTAGCAGTCGAGAAAGCTGAGAAGTTCGCACCCCACAGTTGAATCCACCACCTGGTCTATTCTCAGTAAACCAAATGGGTCTTTGGGGCACACCTTGTTGAGATCGGTGTAGTCGATGCACATGCGCCATTTATCATTTTTCTTCCGGACCAGAACTGGGTTTGCCAGCCAATCCAGGTGATAGACCTCTTTGATGAACCCGGCTACGAGGAGCTTGGTTATCTCCTCCCGAATAGCATCTTTTCGATCCTGAGCGAAGCGCCGCAGCCGTTGCTTGACTGGCTTGGCGTCTGTCTTCATGTTGAGGGCGTGCTCGATCACCTCCCTTGGTACGCCCGGCATGTCGGACGGTTTCCACGCAAAGATATCCTTGTTGGCTTGGAGGAAGGTGACGGCGACCTCGAAGCAGATGTTTTTTGTGCGGAAGTTATCCCGCGTGCTGAAAGTGACCAGCAAGGTTATCTGCCCGAGTGGGGTTGAAGATAGGCCAGGAATTATCCCGTGGAAGGGCGCCGTACTCGGCCGCAGATTAGAACGAGGGATCTTCATCTCATCCAAGGTCTTGGTGAAGAGGATATTGAGCACGCTGCCTATGTCTATGAGAACCTTCTTCAACTTGATGTTCTTGATGATCGGGTCCAGGACGAGTGGATAATGTCCTGGGTGCGAAACCCTATCTGGATGATCTACACGGGTAAACGTGATGGAAGTCTCTAACCAGCGTAAATATTGGGGGCGTCTGCTGTAGAGATTGCGTTGACATCACGTGCTGTTAGCTTCTACTTTCGTTTGTACTCATACGCAGATGGCCCTCTGAAGATGTGGTTGAGCTCGGCCTAGGGATCTTGAAAATCGTCAACCGGGTCTTGATCTGGCTTGTCTTTGCTCTTGTCGGCGCCAGATGATGAAGCCTGCTTGGAAGCAAACTTCTTGAGCATGAAGCAGTCTTTGGCCGCATGCTTGCCTTTGGGGTGGAAGGGGCATGGCCCGTTCATGACTTTCTAGTAGTCGTTGTTCCGTTGGGGCCACGACCGAGTTCGCTCCATGTTGGCTACCTTGTTGTCCGACTTCCGCTTGCGGTTGCCGGACTTGTTCTGTGATGGCTCATTGTCGGCTTTCGCCTTCTGGTCCTTCTGCCGGGACTCCTCCTTCTCGTCGAGGGCCTCTGCGACCACTTCGGCCGAGTCGGTGTATTTGTTTGCCATATCAAAGAGAGCCCGAACGGTGGCTAGAGGCTTTCGAGTGAACTTTGCAATGAACAGGGCGTCCTTTACTCGCTTGCGGAAGGCAGCAATGACGGCCTCATCCTTGATCATTGGGATTTGGTTGCATTTCTCGGAGAACCTCTTGATAAAGTCGCGTAGAGACTCGTTCTTCTTCTGGTGCAGTTGATATAGATCATGCTCAGAAGACGGCCTCTTGTAGGTCCCTTAAAAGTTAGCGATGAACCGCTCCCTGAGTTCTCCCTAGGAACCGATCGACCGCCTCGGGAGCCCTGTTAACCATGTCCTCGCTGAATCGGCTAGGGCGACCGGGAGGTAGTTAGCCATGGCTTTATGGTCACCTCCGGGAGCTCGAATTGCCAGGGTGTATACAGTGAGCTAGGACTCAGGGTTGGTTTTGCCATCGTATTTCTCGATCCCCATAGGCTTGAAGCCTGGCGGCCAGTCGACGTCCTAGAGCTCGTGGGTGAAAGCTAGAACGCCTTCATCTTCATGAGGGCTCCGGCTCCGACTGCGGCGGTTAAACCGCTCGTGGTGAAGGCCGAAACGCTCGTGCTCATCCTCCATTCGGCGGCGCTCATTTTCTTCGTGTTCGCGGCGCCGAGCGTTGATGTTGCGGCGAAGGTCGCATTGTAGTCGGACTCGGAGGTCTTGGTTGAACTAGCAGTCATTCTGGTGACGCCGCCAATCGTTGTTATTGGTGTTGTCGAGTGAAGTTTGACGTGACTCCACGTGTGGCTGACTTGAGCCAGCTGCTCGGCGTCGTGCTAATGTAGATGAGCCTGCTGTTGGAGAACCCGACTGGTTAGTCAGAACAATTGTGTCACCCGACTGCTGTTGTTGCTAACAGGCAGCAGCTGTAATCATCGCTTTGATCTTGGCGATAGTCGGGGTGGCCTGGTGATTAGGCCCGAGCTGGAGCGTGTCCAGCAGGGTTGCGACGGCCACGACGTTCTGTTGTGGTGTGACAAAGACGTCGTGGTCGCCGACTTTTGTCTAGAGGATCTGTTGCTGAGTGGTTCACCCAGCCTTGCGTAGCTCGTCGTTGCGAGCCTCACGGCCGGCTTCCTCCTGTTACCGTAGTCGGCGCGCCTCCTCTTGTTGTTCCTCTTGTAGTCGGTGTACCTCCGGTGGAGGAGTCGAAGCCATGAAGATTTCATGGGGGATAAGGAGACTTGCCAAACTGGAGTCCGAACTAGCGTTTGAACCATTGTCCGACCTGGAGTCGGAGTCCGAGTAGTTCATCGGAGTAAGAATGACTCCGACCTCCCTAGATCCAATCTGAAGCGGCGCTTGGCCGTGTCCAAACTGAATCGTAGGAGATCGGGTCTGCCACGTAAGATGTAGATCCGTGGCGTCGCCGAATCCACGCAGGAAATTGACGATCTCTTCCCTTCCTAGCCCAACTCGGGCTGGCTCAAGGCCTAGCGCGAGTCGGACGCCGAAGGAGAGAGTTGTCCTATGGCTCGGCGAAGTAGAAGGTTGCTGCATTAGATTGATGATAGTTGGCGCAGCGTCTTGTGAGCCGACTGGCGCGGAGTCGGCTGATTCCTCAACCGGTTGGGTTGGACCCGCGTTGGCCAAGGTGAGGTTGCCAATCTGGTCGGCGACAAAGTCGAGGCTTCTGAAGGTTATTGTGTCTCCAGGGGAGAATTTGTTGCCGTCGACTCCTGTTGTTGGATCCATCGAGGTTGTAGATGAAAAACTCGCCGCAGCCCCTATCTGGCGCGCCAACTGTCGATGTTTTACACCGGCAATATGAATATGGGGCTACTCGGTGGATTGCAAAGGAACACAGGGAGATTTTATACTGGCTCAGGCCCTCGATGTGAGGTAATACCCTACGTCCAGTTGTGGTGTATTCCTTTGAGGATTTGTGTCGTTCTGATGAACTCTTCTACGATCGTAATGATCTCTCGCCATCAGGGGGCACCCTACTTCCCCTTATATACTGGGGGACAAGGGTACAAGATAGGAGTCCCAACCGGATACGGCCAAGGGATTTCCTCTTACAGATACAATATACCCGACTTGGACTATACATTCCTTATTGTACAAGGCAAAGTCTGCCGGGTGCTACTATATCTCTAATTACAAGTCTCGGCCCATCCTCTGTCCGAGTGGCCCATATGCTTGTGATGAGGTACCCGGGGCCCATGGCCTCCACACGTGGCACCGTGCGTTGATGTCTTGCCGAAGATCACGTCGTAGTCGGCCTCGGAGATCCTTGTTGTCCCGACGGTCATTTTGATATCGACGCCGCCGGTCAGTGTTGGGGTTACCGAGTGACGTCTGGCGTGACTCCAGGTGCAGCTGACTGGAGCCAACCGCTCGGCGTCGTGTTGAGGCGGATGAGACCGCCGTTGGAGAAGCCGACCGGTTGGTCGGTATGAAGGTATCGCCCGACTGTTGGTGTTGTTGACATGCAGCAGCGGTGATCATGGCTTTTATCCATGCTATAGTCGAGGTGGCCTGGTGATTAGGCCCAAACTAGAGCGTGTCCAGTAGAGTCGCAGCAGCTATGACGTTTTGCTGAGGCGTTATGAAGACGTCGTGGTCGCCGACTCAGGTTTGGAGGATTTGTTGTTGAGCAGTTCGCCCAGCCCTGCACAGATCGTCGTTGCGGGCATCGCGCTCAGCATGCAGGCATCTTGCTTCTTCCTCCTGTTGTTCTTGTAGTCGGCGAGCCTCCTCCTCTTGCTGCTCGTATAGTCGGTGTGCCTCCTGAGTGGGAGTAGAGCCCTTGGATGCCATGAAGACTTCGTGGGGCGGGCAGAAGCTTGCCGAATTGCTGTCCGACTTGGAATCGGAATCAGAGTAGTTGATGGGGTTATTACAACTCCGACCTCTCTAGATCCAATCTCGAGCGGCTCTGGGCCGTATCTAAGTTGAACTCCAGGGGATCGGGTCTACCGCGTCAGATGCTGATTGAAGTTATCCACGGCATTGCCACGTCCGAACGGGAAATTGACGATCTCCTCCTTTCTTAGCCCAATCTCGGCTGGCTCAAGGCCGAGTCTGAGTCAAACACCGAAAGAAAGAGTTGTCCTGAGACTCGAGCATGTTGAAGATTGCCGCAGCATGTCGACGAGGGTTGCTACGGCGTTACGTAGGCCGACTAGTGCGGAGTCAGCTTGGTCCCTGGCCAATTGGATCGGGTCAGAATCGGATAGGGTGAGGTTGCCGAATTTGTCAGCGACGAAGTCGAGGCTCTAGAAGGTGATTGTTTTCCTAGGGAAGAAGTTGATGCCATCGACTCCGGTGGTTGAATCCATCAGGCTTGTCGAAGATGATCTCGCCGATGCCCCTACCTGGCGCGCCAACTGTTGATTTTTTGTATCGGCAATAATAATATAGGGCTACTCGTGAGACCTAAACTTGATGGATTGCAAAGGAACACGGAACAATTTATACTGGTTCAAGCCCTCGAGATGAGGTAATACCCTACGTCCAGTTGTGCTGTATTATCTTTGAGGTTTCTCTAGTGAGATTTGTGCTATCTGCCCTCAAAGGGCATCCTGCCTCCCCTTATATACCAGGGGACAGGGTTACAGAGTAGGAAACCCAGTCGGATTCCTACCAAGGGATTTCCTTCTAGGAATACAACATTCCTGACTATGACTATATCCTTCCCTTGTCGTACAGGGTTATGTATGCCGAGTACTATTATATCGCTGATTACAAGGTTAGGCCCATCCTCTCTCCGAGTGGCCCAATAACTTCTCATGAGGTACTCAGGGGCCCATGGCCTCCACAGCTGCATGTTTCTGCATTGTTTGTTGGTGTCACGCCCAGAAATTTAGCCAATTTCCAGACTATTTTGTGTATTAAAATCCCTGTGCAAGAATCAAGCCAGGGTACACAAAATGACAAATCAATAAATAGTTCCAAACGTAAATAAAGCATAAATACTTATAGAAGAGGCACTTAGTCCTCACACGGAAGAAAACAGCAGTGGAAAGGCGAAACTAGCGTGTCTTCAGCTCCACACCACAGGCAAGCTCAACTGGGGTATAAGCCAAGGTCTTCACTTCTGAAAAGAGGGAATATATCAAGGCTGAGTACCACCCACCGTACTCAGTAAGCCATACCAATGATGCATTTGTGCATAGGATTTCAAAGAGAGGCTGGTGACTCATTTGCGTAAAAGCAGTTGTAGACAGTAGTAGTTCGCAAACAGTAAAAAGGTTGATTAATTTAACAATATTAATTTTCCACCGATTAACGTTACACCACGTTAACCAGGACCAACCATTCCCAACTGATTAACGTTACACCACGTCAACCAGTCTCCACTGATGAACACTACACCATGTTCACCAGACTCCTCCGGTTACCGTTACACCACGATAACCGGACTTCACTGATTAACGCTACACCACGTTAACAGTCTCCACCGGACAACGTTACACCACGCTGACCAGTTTTTCCTGATCAACACTACACCATGTTGACTAGGCCGCACTGATGAACGTTACACCATGTCCACCAGGCGTCACTGATGAGCGTTACACCACGCTCACCAATCTCCACCGATTTGCATTACACCACGCTAACCGGCCACCCCCGGTCAACTCAACCACGTCGACCGGACTCAACACCTTTCACAACACCAGTTTCATAAAACCAGATTAATTATCTAAAGGTGAGACTAATTACGGTGAGTCTTGGCCAATGTGCCCATGACCGCAGGCGCTACTATTCGAATAGATTTACTCTGATCAGAGATGTACAACTTTACCCACAAGACACAGCCTCACACACGTTTCCGTGCGTCGATGTGTCACCATGACACCCCGCAAGAGGCTGTGACAGGACCATTCACGCAACCTCTCCCTAACTATCCACACCACGCTGAGGTTGCACCTGCCGACAGGGCACACCATATTGGCCAGGCTACCCCCCTTGCGCCATGGTGAATCCGGCAGCTGATCAACCCTACCCCGGGCTGACCCAACTCCATCCCGCTCACCCTTTTCTTCGGTGCCTAGGAGAGGGAGAAGAAACGCTTCAAGCCTAGCCATTGCCCACGCTAGCTTGTGGAAAGTATGGGTAGTTGCCCAAGTGGTTCCCACGAACCGGTCCTTAATTGCCATAGGTGTGGAAAGCAAAACCATACACCCACGGCCCACCATTTAGGTCCAATTTTAGTAATTTAACATCAGCCTATCCAAAGTTCCATTTTTCCGACACTGAGTCGAGTCATATAAAAAGATGTTATTTAATTCCCAGGTGAGCTATGTTGCTAAGCATGGCTAAGCAGGTCCTATCTCTAGCCAAGTCATCCAATGAGACCTAAGCTAGTCAATTTATCACCCAAAGTTATCAAGGAATGGATAACAAATAAACAGGGTCTCGAGTAAGTGGATAGGTTATCCCATATTCCATGTAATTGGCAAAATATGTAATTTATTTATAAATCATAAAATATTTCACAAAGTAGGCTCAACATGCTCAAGGATGAATGTGTGACTTGCCTTGCGACAAAACATCTTCGATTGCTCTTCCGAACTCTTCCGTAGACTTCGCGGCCCTCCGAATGGCGATTATACGCAACTACATGCAAAACGATAAAACCCTAAGAAACTCCAAATAAACAGTACATAAAAATTATACAAACAAGTAGATTATAAATATAGATGAATTTAGGAAGAAGAACGGGTCGATTCGGAGTTCGGATGGAAAAGATATGGCTTCCGGAATATTAAATTCAGAAAGAATTCCGGAAAGAATTGAAAAAGAATATTCTCAAGAATATTATCTTGGGATTAGACTAAAGAATTATTTTTTGCACTAGAGAAAAAGTGGCACTGTCGTGGGTCACGATTTCGACGAATAGCTGGAGTGGTGGATTGGGTTAGGGCTGATAGGGCACTGGCGGATTAAAAAGGAGTCAACAGCTGAGATTCGATTTGAAGGGATTTAAACGGCCGAGATTGATTTAGGAACTTGATATAGAGATTGGACGGCCAAGATTCAACCCTGAAGTTTAAGGAGATTCGATGGTGAAGATTGGATTCAATTGATCGGACGGCTCTAATCGGCCCAGAATGATCCAACAGCTAGGGCGGCCGAACTACTGCACGCCGGACCCACGCGGCAGCATCACAGGAAGAGGAGGCCGAGCTCCTGCCATGGCGCGGCCGAGGAGGTCAGGGCAACGGCCGGCGCGATGGGGCACTGTCACGGCGAGGCAGAGAGGAGACCCGACGGCGCCACGACTTCGGTGGCAGGAGTAGCGACTCCAGGGTGGCGCCACGCGTCGAAGACGTTGACGATGGCGCCACAGCGCGGCACGGGATGAGGAAGAAGGCGGCTCTGGCGAGGAGATGCCGAGGGAGGTGTCCTCGACTGGGGCTTACCGACGGTAGACGAGGGCAACGACCGGCGACGAAGCGACGAGGATGACGGCAAACGATGAGGGCGATGTCGGGGAGGAAACAGCAGCAGGGGTCGGCGGTGCTGAGGATGTGACGGCAAGGATTCTGCGATGGGCGGCGGCAGGACGACTGGGTGACGACGGTAGACGGCGACACAGAGAGGAGAGAAGAGGGGAGCAACGGCTATGGCTCACCGGCTGTAGGAAAAAGTGACGACGCCGACGATGAAGAACGGAGGGAGGAGGAGAAACGGGCGCTGTCAGGCGAGGCTCACCCTAGGCAGCGGCATCCACGGAGGCGACGACGTCGATGCCGAACCGCCGGCGGCATCCACGAGCAGAGACACAGCGGCGGCGGCGACTCGCACGAGGAGGCGGTGGAGCAGGGGTGCTGGCCAGCGTCGACTTGCCGTAGCACGGCGGCGACTTTGGGGAAGGGGCGGCGCCGAGGAGGAGGCTCACCTCGGGGCGGCAAAGGATGGCAACGGCCGTAGCCGAGCGGCGGCGCTGGCTCCTGGCGTCGGTGCGGATTCCAGAGGCGGCGGCGCACTGGAACAGAACGGCAGCGATAGGGACTCCCGGTGGTGGCGGCGGCTGCAGAGGCAGGCGACGGTAGCGAGGAGGGGACGGCGAGCTCCTCGGGTTGAGGACGAGGCAGCGCTCCGACGACGGAGGGCTTCGGGGAGGGGTACACCGAGGCCCTGCTCGACGCGGTGGAGGCGGCGAGGAGGCACAGGCGACGGTGGTGAAGCCAGGCGGCGGTGGCTGGAGGCGCTGCACGTGGCGAGGAGGAGCAGCAGCGCGGCGTAGGGGCGGCGGAAAGGGCGCAGATGGGCGGCTGCGAGCTCGGCTAGATGGGGGAAAATGGAGAGGGAGGCAAGGGGGTTCCATTTACGAGCACGGCGAGGTAAAGACGTGGCCGGGCGAAGCGCGATGTGCTGACAAAAACGGCGGTGCATGCAGAGAAACGCGGTGGCGTGGGAGCATGGGGCGTGGACCGAGTCCGGGGCGGCGCACAGCGGTTGCAGGGCAGCGAAGGCCCGGGCAGCGCGGGCTGGCGCAGACCGGGGCCGGGGCGACGCAGGCCGGGCGAGCGAGGCCGAGGGCCGTGGGGCGGCGGTGGGCTGGCGCTGGAGCGGCTCGGCTTGGTGCGGCCAGGGCAGAGAGAGAAGGAGAGAAGAAGATGAACAGGGGGATAGAACCAGAATGGAGAGAAAAAAAATAACAGGGGAAGGGAAAAATTGGAACGAAAAGAAAAGAGGAAAGAAGGAGAAAAGGTGGGGATTTTTGACGATTTCTCCAGAGATTCGAAATTTAGAATTTAAATTTAGAATTTCAAGAGGTATCGGGAATATTGGAAATTGGGAAATTGTTCGAAATTTTGGAGGGTCGCTGTAACAGCTCTAAAAATCACTAAATTTTAAGACCGTTTTTATTTTTGTAAATTTCTGAAAATCACGCGTCGAGTTTTTCGTTTTCCGTTTCGTTCTATTTAAAATATCGTTCTTCGTCTGTCATAATTGTTTTTTGTTTTCTTTTTTTTTATTTTATTTCTTTTTTAAAAGTGCAAATCAATTTATCCGTCCATCCTAAAATTCTCACGAATGAGTCGGGTCTTCACCTATTTTTTTTTTCTGAGCCGACCCACTTTTTCCCTCTCTTTCTTTCTCTCTTTTTCTTTCTTTTTCTGCCCCAGGCCGGCTCAGCCCAGACCGGCCGATCATCATCATCTCCAGCCGAACCACACAGCTGCTTGC
This sequence comes from Oryza meyeriana var. granulata, assembly GCA_003991445.1. NCBI lineage: Eukaryota > Viridiplantae > Streptophyta > Magnoliopsida > Poales > Poaceae > Oryza > Oryza meyeriana. Next base: position 105,239 of record RYFJ01001720.1, on the reverse strand, counting down.
TGCTGCATCACCGCCCACGTGTCAGCTTCCTGCTCAGCAACCCGAAGCCTCCTCGGAACCGACTTCAGCTCGAGCTCGCCTGGAAGCTGCCGCCGCTTACTGCCTCTCCCATTATCTCCCTCTCCAGTGCACTTCGTCGGTCGCCGCCAAAAGCAACAAGGAGCGCCATCATCTTCTCTTCAACTCCTCTGAAGCCGCCCCCACCTTCGTGCCACCGTTCGCCGTCGCCGGAGTCGAATAGGGCTAGAGCCGAGTTCGGCCGCCGGAGGTAGAACGCCGAAATTCGTCGTCGTCGTTGTGTATCTTCCAAAATTGAGATCACCATCATCTTCTCCATGCCAAGACACCCCTTCCCCTCTCCTTCCGTCGCCGTCCCGCCGCCGGAAGCTCGCCGGCGCCGCTTGCGCCATCGCCCCTGCTCGGCCGCCGCCTGCCGCACGGCGTCCCGCCGCTTCGGCCTTCCCCGCGCGTTCTGCCTCCACTGGAAGCTCTCCCTTGCTCCTCTGAAGCTTCTGCACCGCCGCGCCCTGCCGCCATCTCGCCGGAGCCGCCGCCGCCGTTCTCTGTCTACCGCCGCCAGCCTCGCCATCGGCTCGCCAGCTCCGGAAACCCAGGGGAATGGATTCGTCTCGGTCCCAGGAGCCTGGAACCGGCCTCCCCTCGCCGCCTCGCTGCCTCTCTTGCCGCCGGCAGCCCTGAACCGCTGCCGCTGCCTGTTAACCGCAGAAAACCGACCGTTTCAGTTTTTCCTTCAGAAAAATAAATCCAAAAATCAGTTAAATACCTGGTTTGACTGGTTCAGTGACCGTTTGACCTCAGAATAAAAATCCGAGACCTATTCCTGACTCCTTGAATTATTCCGAATGTATCCGCGTCAATTTCGTCGCGATCTAAGCATCCGTTGACGAAACCCTAATTTTAACTCTAGGGTGTTCGCTCGACGCGACTTTAGAAAAATCCTAAATTTCTTCCATAATTTCTCTTTTAATATTCTGTGCACTTTCTGAATTTTTGGTATTTATTTGGAGTTATTCGCTTATTTTATTTGTGTATCGATAGATTCTGCCGCAGCAGATCCAATCGAGAAGTCCGAGTCCGCAGCTGACGCGTACGCCTACGCAGTCGTAGGAGGAGACGATTGGTACGACTACGCCGATCCCGAAGGCAAGTCATGTATCCTTTGAACAATAATTGAATCCAATCTGGAGCTAGGTCATATTTTGGGTATAGAACTACCTTGAAGTACTTAAATAGGTTGCATGAGTTAATTATCTAAAGCATTTCGAAATAGATAACACCTTTTATTTGATATTGTTATAAATATAATACCATGCCTTGATTTGAGCCATATATATATATCTCTTTGATAACTTTAGGTTAATCCTGCTTATTATGAACATGTTGAATATTATATGAAATTGTTATTTTATGTGATAGTTTTGAAAGTATATGAGATATTTAAAGTTTTAAGGACGTAACCCTCTTGTGCCAGTATAAGTGACATAGTTAGCGCCCATCCGTACGATCGAGGTATTCGGACCCAGTGTGTACTGCTCCAGTGAATTGAACTTCTGCAGCTATTCAGTGTATTGGCATTTTAGGCTTTAACGTGTGTATGGCCACTGAGTGATGTAAGATTATTTGTTTATATGAGTGTGGGTGTTGCGGTGCCCTTTTGCGGTCTTTGAGGACTGTGTGTTCCTCCTAGTCGTGCAATAGTGGGTGGATGAGTCGTCGGGTTGGTGCACACCCTCGTGAAGGCGAGGTTGAGGCCAACAGGCGTCTTGTCCTATAACCTGCTAGGCAGAATAGAGATGAGCTTGGGGCAGTACTACACTTTGTTATCTTCAGCCTAGCTAGCTGTGGGTATTGTGCGAGTAAAGCTGGGTAGACGCTGTAGAGTCGTTTGGTATTCGAATACGCCGTGCTCCTGGTTAATGGAGATATGTCTATGGGTGAATTCAGAGTAATGGCATGAGTAGAATTGTGATAATGGTTTAAATTGTGAGATGACATGTAATATTAAACCCTTTAAAACTAAATTTTTTTATCAATTGGGATGTTTGTGAACTACTAATAAGGTTTAGAGTTAAACCAGTTCCTTCCTTTGTTATATCCTGCATTACTATATATTTCCCTGCATGGCTTGCGGAGTACTTGTGTACTCAATCTTGCACATTTTGGGCTCCAGCCACTCCAGAAGAAGTTGCAGGTGAAGTCGAGGAAGCCGTTGATCCACTGGATTGGAACGAAGACGAAGACTTCGAGTTTTAGGTCGACTCTACACTCAGGCCATTCCTATGGTGCAGAGTTACGTCTTTTGGTTGTACGTGTACAGCCATAGGCCCGTTGTGTGCGTTGAGTTTGGGTTGTACTAAAACCTTGTCGGTTTGTATAATTAATCGAAGTTCTGTTTCTGTATCATTCTATGCGTAACTAAACATCCTGGGCAGTTACGTGTGCTGTGGGAACATTTGGACCCCTCTGAACGTCACCCCACAGTCGCGAACGTCGGCGTATATATATATATATATATATATATATATATATATATATATATATATATATGGAAAATCAAAAACATCGAAACACTTTTGGAAATCGAAATATTTCTTTGGTATCGAGGAAATTCGCCGGAAGTTTTGGAACTCTCTAAGCATAAGAATATTTCTGAAATTTCGAGAATATTGGAAGGAGTTAACAGGAATATTCCGAAATTAGGATAAATCAGGAATATTTACGGAATCAGGGATTTGGGGAAAAATTGAGGTATTTTGTAGCGACCGAGAAGTTAGGAGATTCGAGGAATATATTTCATGGGGTTTGGAACACAGAATAAATGAACGTCTAGAATATGGGGAATATTTTGGGAGTCGAGAATAGAGGAGGAAATAGTTTAGGAAACATTCGATCGCTTGAAATATCGGTATATTTGGAGAATTGGAACATCGAGGAGGTTTTAGGGTTCCGGGAGCAGCACGAAGCCCTAGAAGAAAAAGGAGTCAGAGTTCACGATGAACGGGGAGACTTCAAAGGACTGAACCGAAACGACCCGAACAGGGAAAAAGACAGAGGTTTTATTATAGATTAGATTTATCTAATTATAGAAATGATCTTTTTTCCATTAAAATTAATTCTGGAGCTCCGAAAATTCCGAGAAAATTTCAGAGAGTTTATTAAATCGTGGGAAATTTACCAGAAATAAATGCCACCACGAAACAGATAGAGTTTATTCTGATAAATACTTAAACGCTTAAAATATTCCAACCAGAACCCCGGGAATACAAAAGCATCCAAGTATTTATTTAAAATTTTCAACTTAGGATTTTTAATATTAAAAATTTCAAAATTTTATTCAAACATGTTTCTCAAACAAAAATTTTCTAGCGTATTTTTTGTATTTTGATTTACCCAAAAACAATTTTTAATTAAACCGATTTTCAGGGCGTGACAGGTGGTGTGCGAAGCTTTGCCGTGGAAGGCACAAAACTTGTCCTTCTCCCTCTTCTGTTTCTTCTTCGCCAACCCACCCTGCGAGTTCTTGAAGTTCTGCCAAGGATGTTCAACTCCTCGACGGTCATCACCTGCTTGCCCTTTTCATCCCGGAACTTCTTCCAGGCCAACTGCGAGCGTTGCGAAGGCATCAGTCTAGCTTGCGCCGCGCCTGCCGAGCTCTGTACACCTTCCTGGTTGAGTTTGGCTTGGATCTCATTCCTTCCCTTGGTGTCCTCCTCGCCCCTTGCGTAGCCGTGGATGATGCGAAACAATTCATCCATCATTTTAGGCTGCTTTCTTGTTATCTTCTCAGTGAGGAGGACTGTGATGAGACCAGCGGAGGCGGCGTTGATGACCAATGTTTCGGTAATGTTTTGCACTTGGCATCTTGCTTGGGAAAATCTCTGGATGTACTCGCGGATGTATTCCCCCGGCTTCTATCTGATACCAAAGAGCTCTTGTTGGGTCTTCAGTTCCTAGTACGTACCCCTGAAGTTGGTGATGACGACGACGCATAGCTGCTCCCAAGAGTATATGCTGCTTAGCGGCAGGTTGAAGTACCACGACGGTGTGAAGCCATCCAAAGTGAGGACCTTTGCCTTGGTGTTTTCGTCAACGTGGGCCGCTTCGATCACGGACTCGTAGATAAAGAGGAATTTGCTAGGGTCCGAGTCACCCGCGTACTTTACGATCGAAGGATTCTTGAATTGAGGCAAGATTGGGTGGCTTTGAAGCCCCCAGCTCTACAACGACTTCCTACCATTCACCAGCGCGGCGTGCTGTGTCGTCGTCGGCGCCGGCGAAGGGGCCACGTAGGAGTAAGGGACCCCGAAGATGGGCGCAGCTTGCACCGGCTGGGCTGGGTGATGGTGCATAACAGCGGGGGCCGCCCATTCCCACGGAGCAGGGGTGACTTCGACAGGCGGTGGCGAAGGAAGGGGGTGTTGGCCCCCGGTGCCCAACTGCTAAAGGAGAGCTTGCAACTGCGCCTGGATAGACAGCGTCAATCCAGGTGCCGAAGGAGGTTGGGGAGGCTGCTGCGCTGGTGGAGGTGGCACCAAACTTGGAGCTAGCGAAGGGGCTGCCACTGGAGCCTTTGGCTGCGGTGGCACCATGAGGGGCACTTGAGGCCGGACGAAGCTGGGCGCGACCGACGACGGCGGGGGGAAGATGAAGGCTTGAGGGGCCGAAACGGGTGGAGTCGGTGCTTGGTGGGGGCTGAAAGCCTGAGAAGACGAGGCTGGAGCTTGGTGAAGTCCGAAGGCTTGGGATTGCTCCTGCAGCTGTTGCTGCTGCTCTTGCATCTAGCGAAGCATGCCTTGTAGCCTTTGGACACTTTCCTTCATGGCCTCGTACTCTGCTCTCAGCACCGCCACAGCCTCTTCGCTTCTATCCGGTGTAGCCGCCTGAGTCAAAGGTGTTCAGCTTGCTCCTCCCGTGCTTTGACCTAGGGGTCTTCGGGCTGATTGATCTCTCCATCTCCATAGCGACATGGGGCTGCTCGTCTCCTCGTCGACTTCTTCTTCGGAGGCATCTTGTCTTTGGCTTCTCACCTAGGGAGGGTTCCCCATGGACGGCACTAACTATTGTCGAAGATCCATAGTGGAAACTGAGAATGGACTATAGTAGTAAATCTTTTGTAATAATCTCAAAAACCTTGCCATTACAGTGGCATGGGTACCTATTTATAGGCCCAAGGGTACAATTATAGGCTCTAGGGTTTCATTTACATGTGGTATTACATCATAGCCCCTTTATGGGGACAGTTACAGGGGTATTCCTATCTTTTACTGTCTGTAGGTTCTTGATGGGCTATCGGGCTGTCACACAGGCCATCAGGCCGCTACGTGGGCCAGGCCCTTGATGGGCTTTTTGGCCTTTTTGGTCGTTTTGTTCCTTAGTCGAGACGGGTGCCACAAGGTTCCACCCGCTGGGTCGCCTCTTCGGCCCTCCTGGGCTTTTTGCCAGTGGCCTCGGCACTCCATCCTGAAGTCCTTCGTCTTCGCAAAGCATACTGCGCCTTTTGCCTTCGAGCTGGGCCCTTCACCTTCATGCTTTCAGTCTTGCGCCACCAAAGGGGTTTCGTCAAGCGGCTTTGGTCTTGAGCCTTCTGAAAGGGGCACGGTCCAAAGGGGTTGCGGCCTGCCTCTGACAAACTGGATCCATGACTAGTGGGTAGCGCCCCGGGTGTGCCACTCGGTCGGGTGATCCGTGCAGTCAAACATGATTGCAACCTTGGACCATCGTAGATATTGAGGGAGCGTCGGTACTCGGTAGAGACCGAGTTGACCTCGTGTGCAGTCTGTTTCTGCTTCCGTTTGGACTCATACACTAATGACCCTTCAAATATGTGGTTAAGCTCAGCATAGGGATTTTGGTAGTTGCCAGCCGGGCCCGATTCCGGCTTGTCTTTATCCTTGGGTTTGCCAGAGGTAGATGTTTGCTCGGTGACGAACTTCTTTAGCATAAAGCAATTTTTGGCCAAATATTTCCCCATTGGATGGAAAGGACAAGGTCCATTCATCACTTTCTGGTAGTCGACCGCCTTGGGGGTTTGTGGTCGGTTGCGGTCGACTGTGGCCACGATGTCCTTTGACTTGCACTTGTGGTTCCCAAGCTTGTATGGGGCCGCATCGTCCGTCTCCCGTCGCTACTTCTATCGAGGCTTGTCGTCAAGTGCCTCGGCAGGTGCGTCGGCTATACCAGTATATTTATTGGCCATCTCGAAGAGAACTTTGATGGAGTTGGGCAGCTTTCGAGTGAACTTGGCAATGAATGGGGTGTCTCTGACTCCCTTGCAGAATGCAGCAATGATCATCTCGTCGTTTATCTAGGGGATAGAATTCCTCTTCTCAGAAAAGAGCTTGATGAAGTCCCAAAGAGACTCATTTTTCCTATGGTGACACTAGTATAGATCGTACTCAGACGCTGGCCTTTTGTATATGCCTTGGAAATTGGACACGAAACGCTAGCGGAGTTCCCCCCGGAGCCAATAGACACTCTAGGAAGCCCCATTAGCCACGTTTGTGCCAAATTGGCTAGGGCGACAAGGAGATAATTTGCCATGTCCTTGTGGTCGCCTCTAGCTACTTGGATTACCAAGGTGTATACTGTCAACCAGGATTCTAGATTGGTCTTGCCGTCGTACTTGTCTATGCCAGTCAACTTGAAGCCCGATGGCTAGTCGACTTGTCGTAATTTGCGAGTGAAGGCTAGGACTCCATCGTCCGAGTTGGAGCTCCGACTCTGACTGCGGTGGCAAAACTGCTCATGATGGAGGCTGAAGCGCTCATATTCGTCTTCCAGTTGGTGGCATTCGTCTTCTTCACGTTGACGGTGTCGAGCATTGATGTCATGGCACAGATCTCGGCGTAGTCAGTCCTAGGCATCATGGTCGTCCCGGCGGCCATCATACAGATGTCACCGTCAATCATTATTGTGGCCTTGTGATCCGCGATTGGACTCCGAGTGGCATTGGTCTAACCCCATCACTCGGCGTCGCACCGCGGTCAATGATGTTGCAGCATCTGAAGTTGTCTTGTTGGAAGGGATAAGCATGTCGCCAGATTGCTAGCATTGCTGTACTGCTGCTGCTATTATCATAACTTTAATCCTGACAATAGTTGGCATTGCCTGGTGATCAGGACCCAACTGCAGGGTATCTAGGAGTGTTGCTGTGGCCACAACGTTCTGTTGTGGAGTGACGAAGGCGTCGTGGTCACCCACTCTGGTATAGAGGATTTCTTGTTGTGCCACCCATCTAGTCTTGTGCAATTCGCGGTTGCGAGCCTCCCGTTCAGCTTGTAGACGTTGATTTTCTTTCTCCTTTTGCTCACGCAATCGGCGAGCCTCTTCTTTTTGCTGTTCGCATAGTCGGCGTACATCTTGAGTTGCAGTAGATCGCTTGGATGCCATGAAGACCTCATGTGGAGGGGAAATGCTTCCCGAGGTGCTTTTAGACTGAGAGTCAGATTTCGAGTAGTGCAGTGGCATGATGATAACCCTAACCTCCCTAGACCCGATCCCGAGTGGCTCTGGCCATATCCGAGTCGAATTCCAGAGAATTGGATTTGCCGCATCAGATTGGACCAGAAGATGGTTGTAGCGTTGTTGAGTCCGAGTGGGTGATTGACGATCTCGTCACCCCTAGATCCGATCTCGACTGGCTCGTGGCCATGTTCGAATCGAACGCTAGGAAAGAGAGTTGCCCTAAGGCTCGTAGATCTTAGGTAGTGTCGAAGCATGTTGTTGAAAACTACCACAACATTGAGTAGGCCAACTGACGCAAAGTTGCATTGGTCCTTGGCCGATCGGGCTGAAACCGAGTCGGACATGGTGAGGTTGCCGAAGTTGTCAGTGATGAAGTCGAGGTTCCAGAATTTGATGGCTTGTCCGGGAGCAAAGTTGATGCTGTTGACTCCTGTAATTGGATCCATCGGGTTTGATGACGATGATCTTGACGAATTCTCTGCCTAGCGCGCCAACTGTCGATATTTTGTATCGGCTGTATTGAATGTAGGGCTACTCGTCGAACCAAAACCCGATGGACTCAAAAGAACACGAAGGTTTATACTGGTTCAGGCCCTTGGGGTGAGGTAAGTTTCAGTTGTGGTGTATTCCTGTCGCTGATTGTATGATCTCTGGTCAGTTCTGTCCTAGGGGTTTCCTTGCCTCTCCTTATATACCGAGGAGGGAAGGTTAAAAGGTAGAAATTCCAGTTGGATACGACCAATTTCTTTATCAGAATATAGAGTAACCGGCTAGGACTATATCCTTTTTCTTGTCGTGCAAGGTTATATGAAGCCAAGTTCTACTATATCCCTAATTATATTGGGCCGGCCCACCTTCTGTCCGAGTGACTGTATTTGCTTTTCTTGAGATACCCGGGGCCCGTGGCCTCCAAAAGCAAGGCAACCCCTAAATAAAATCCAACAAAAGCATTTGCCAAGCATGATCAGGAATAGGCAAAGGTTGGAACAAACCTGGATATCACATCCTCTCGGCTTTGGCTTGTTTGAGAATCGCACAATTGTCCACATAGGCGCACACTGCCTTCTTCAATCCAGGCCACGCAAAAAACCTGCGCACTCTGCTATAGGTTACTTTCCAAAATGCCCCCCCCGCAGCCCAGCATCCAAAGATTATAGCACCTGTTGTTGAAGCGCCACATTCGAACCAAGCCAAATGCGTCCCTGATAGCGTAGGATGCCATCGCGCAAGGAAAAATGAGGCATGGCGTCAGACTTCAACGCAAGTTGGGAAAGCAGTTTAGAAGCCAGAGAATCACACTTGTAGCCAGCTTGCACCTCTTCCAGCCACACTGGCACACAAGTGGGTACCATGGGTATTTCAGCAGGTGCCGAAGACACACAGCGGGGCAGAACATCTGCTGCTTGATTTTCTGTCCCTTCTTGTACTGCAGACGATACTGCAAACCCATCAGCTTTGCCACAGCCTTGTGCTGCCACAGAGTAGCTAGGCGCTCATCCCCCAAGTGAACCAAGCTCCATTGGTCAGTACGAATCACAAACTCGGCTCCCTGCAGATGCGAATGCCAGTGATTGACCGCCAATAGCATAGCAGGACACTCGTTTTCGTCTACTGATGGACCACGGTTGTGTGGGCCTAAAGCCTTTTGTTGGTTGTTTTATCGGCTTAAGAGATAAGGTTTGGTTGAATCCGTGATCGGTGGATTCAACCGAATCTCCTAAACCGAAGGAAAACCCCGAGCCCAACTAGTGCACATATAAAAAAAAAGAAATTGGAGAAGAACGGGACGCCACTCGCTCTCTGACTAAAACCCTAACTACTGTGCCCGATCCACAAACGCACTAGAAGGGGTTCGTGAGGCCCTCATTCATCTAAACACCATGAGATCAATCAATCAAGCATCGGCACAGAGGAGCATCAAGAAGAAGAGGAAACAGAGAAGAAGAAATCAAATTGAGATGGCTTCACAAGCAAGTCAGTGATTAGAATTAAATTTTCCGCATAGGTGATTGAATTTCTAAGGAGATTAAACTCAGTGAATCAATTTTATTCAACACTGTAATTTTAATTTCTCCAACATTGTGGTATCAGAGCCTAGCCCCTTAGAAATCAATCCCAATCATCATCCCTCAGTGAAGCCGTTAGAAATTTAACTAGGCAAGAAACCCTAAAACCCCAAATCCGAAGAACCCTAATTTGAATAAGACCCAAAATCAACGCGAATTTAATGAAATCGGGATTATCTTACCCGGTTCGTTGTCTTCGCTGCCGATGTGCTCGCATCCGTGCGTCGCCGTCGGGTAGCCGCCGTTGCCGCGCGTGGTGTGTTCTCCGCCGCGTGCGTGCCTCGGGAACTCCCTCTCCGCTGCACTGCTGATGCCGCCATGCGTCGCCGCTAAACCACCCCGCCGCCCCAGACCGGTCTCACGCCGTCGCTCGGCCGCGCGAGACCGAGGCTCGCCTTGGTGTTGCTTTTGCGCAAAGGGGAGGAGAACTGGGGTGGGAGGGGAAGAGGAAAGACGGGAAAGGAGAGCCTTGGCCGTCGTCACCGCTGCTTCGCTCGGCGCGTCGTCGCTGTCACCGCCGCCGCTTGCTCATCGAGCGCGTCGGGAAGAAGACGAAGAAAAAAAAAGGGATCAGGAATGAGCTAGGGTTAGGGTTTCGGCCGTCACCGCTGATGTTTTCAATCCGGTAAAATTAACTTCAGCCGTCGGATACTCATCGGACGGCGATGGCAAAATTAGACGCGGGGATGACGATGGCCGTTCGATCTAGATCGAACGGCCAACATTAGCGCCGCACTGCCGCTGAGCCGATGGGCCTTCTGGGCTGCGTGCGCCACAGCCACACTGCTGGGCCGACTGGGCCCAAATTGAATTAAATCAACTTCCACTATTTTACTCATTTATTAATTACAGAAATCCATTTATATGCTTTCTTGGCCATTAAAAATGCTGAAAAATTATGGAAAATTATTTTGATGACTCAGAAAATTATTTCTAGCTAAATGGAACCAACGGGAAGTTTTGCTGGAAAGTATTTATGATGTGAAATCATTTTTTGACCAACGTTAATTATAATTTCATGTTAAATAAATTAAAATATTGCTTCCTTAATTATTTCTGCCCAACGGTGATGTAATTGAGGATTATTTCTGTTTTTTCATATATTTTCTAAATTTTTTCTGCCCAACGGTGATTAAATTTAGAAAAGGAGCCTATCATCGCATGTGATTAATTGAGCCAACGCAAATTAATCATATGCAATATTTTTGCTAATATTTTTCCATTGTTTATTTTCAGCATTGGGGCAGCTTAAAATCATTACACCCCTTGATGGGACAAATTTCGTTAAGTGGAAGAATGATGTGCTACTGAATCTTGGCATGTTGGACTATGACTTAGCACTAAGAGAGAACTCCCCTGAGGAGCCCATGTACACTGACGAAATGAGTCAGGAAGTTTATGATAATACCAAGTGGAGTTACGAAGAAAAAGTGGCCTCTTGGGAAAAGTCCAACAGAATGTCTCTCATGTACATCAAGAGTACTATCGCTCCAGGAATTATTGGAGGGATTACGAACTCAAACGATGTTAAGACGTACTTGGCAAACATTGAAGAGAATTTTAAGACTTCATCTAAGAGCCATGCCAGTACCTTAATAAGTAAGCTGATCACCAGCCAGTATGATGGCAAAGGTGGTGTAAGAAAACACATCCTTGAGATGACTCATATGGCACATACACTAAAAACCATGGACATGGAATTGTTTGAAGGTTTCTTAGTGCATTTCATATTGAACTCTCTTGGTCTTGACTATAGTCCCTTCAAGATTAATTATAATACTCAGAAAGAGAAGTGGACCATAGCAGAATTGATCTCCCACTCAGTGGAAGAGGAAGAGCGACAAAAGGCTGATAAGCAGAAACTTAAAGATCAGCTCAACCTCATCCATACTAAAGGCAAGATGAAGACAAATCAAGGCCAAAAGCTCGGGTAGTGGCAGAAAAAAGCCATATCACCCTCATAAGCCTGGAGGGAGTAACACTGCTCAAGCAAAGCCATATCCTCAGTCTCAAGCTTTAGCTGCCTCCACCACTGCAAGTCCATATTGCAAGTTTTGCAGTAAAGATGGACATTGGCAGAGGGATTGTCCACGCTTCCGAGAGTGGCTAGCTAAGAAAGGTATAAATGAGATTGATGAAATATCTAATGTTAATGAGTTATTTTACTCTGAATTCTGCATTAATACCTGGTGGGTTGAGTCAGGTGCCACTATGCACGTCTGTAACTCATTGCAGGGATTGACTACTGTCCAGGTGGTAGCAAAGGGGGAGCGAATCCTAAGAGTAGCTGATGGAGCGGAGATCGAAGTGAAGGCCGTTGGAGACCTAGCACTTAGACTCCCTAGTGGCTACAATTTAATTCTAAATAATGTTTTATTTGCTCCCTCAATTAAGAGAAACCTCATTTCTGTTCGAGTGTTGACAGAAACTGGTTATGACTATCATTTTTCAAAGAGAACATGTTACATTAAATTAGATAATAAAGTGATTGGCTTCGCCTTCGTGCGAGATAAGCTATTCTTGCTCTCTTTGGATGATATGGTCCTAAATGTTAATAATGCCTGCAATGATAAAATAATGAATGTGATAAATGAGACGTCGTCGAAATTATGGCACTGTCGCTTAGGCCATATTTCTAGGGGGAGAATTGAACGTCTCATAAGAGAAGAGATACTCCTTCCCTTAGACTTTTTTTGACACGGATCATTGCATAGATTGCATTAAGGGAAAATTCACTAAAACAATAAAGAAAGGAGCCACTAGGGGCTCAAGTCCACTAGAAATAATTCACACTGATATTTGTGGACCGTTCCCGGTGACATCTATGGATGGATTTGATTCATTTATAACATTCACAGATGATTATTCCCGTTATGGTTACATTTACCCCATAAGCGACTGTTCTGAATCTCTTGAGAAATTTAAGATATTTAAAGCTGAAGTGGAGAATCAGCATAATGCTAAAATTAAAGCTGTGAGATCGGACCGTGGTGGTGAATACTACGGGAAACACGCTCTATTTAGGAAAATTCCTGGTCCATTTGCCTTGTATCTCCAGCAACATGGGATTATTGTCCAATATTCCATGCCTGGAGAACCTCAACAGAACGGAGTAGCAGAACAACGCAACCGCACACTCATGGATATGGTACGCAGTATGCTGAACACTCTACCCTGTCACATAAGCTGTGGATTGAAGCACTTAAAACAGCTGCACACATAATCAACAGAGTGCCTAGTAAATCAGTGCATAAGACCCCTTATGAATTGTGGACCGGAAGAAAACCGACACTCAATTATTTACGTGTGTGGGGCTGTCGTGCGGAAGCCAGAATATTTAATCCACAATTAAAGAAATTAGATCCTAAGACTGTGAGCTGTCATTTTATCGGTTATCCCGAGAGATCCAAAGGATACCGATTTTATTGCCCAGACCGGGTTACTAAATTTGTGGAGACTAGACATGCTGTCTTCCTTGAGGACAGTAAATGGGGGAGCTCACAGAAAAGGAAAATCAATCTTGAGGAAATTCGGGCTAATATTCAAACTCCGGAATTCCGAGAGACTGATATTCCAATTATTCAGAACATCCCCATAATTCCTAATGTGCCACGCGATGTAGCACCGCCAACGGGTAATTCTGGACCATCTGGGGCTACATCTTCTGTTGAGGAAAGTGTTGAGAGTAATAATGATGATGAGCCTCAACAGATTGAAGTGACACATAATGAAGAAGAACCTCCACATGAAGATCCTCAACCTCAAGTGACAAACAATGAAACTCAAGAATTAAGAAGGTCACAGCGGGTGAGGAGATCTGTCATCCCTGATTATTATGAAGTATACATGAATGAAGAAGACATGGGGAGGGTAGACGATCCCATCTCATTTAAAGAAGCAATAAACAGCAAGGATTCATCTAAATGGCTTCAGGCTATGTAAGATGAACTAAAATCAATGAGCCATAATAAAGTATGGGATTTAGTAGAAGTTCCTAAAGGAGTCAAAACAGTAGGCTGTAAGTGGGTCTACAAAACTAAGCTTGACTCTAGAGGGAACATCGAACGATTCAAAGCAAGGCTAGTTGCCAAGAGTTTTTCACAGAGAGAAGGAATTGACTATAATGAAACTTTTTCTCCTGTCTCTAAGAAAGACTCATTCAGAGTTGTCATGGCACTAGTGGCTCACTTTGACTTAGAACTCCATCAGATGGATGTAAAGACTGCATTTCTAAATGGTGACCTAAAAGAGAATGTTTACATGACACAACCGGAAGGTTTTGCTATGGAAGGAAAAGGCCATTTAGCATGCAAACTTAATAAATCCATCTATGGACTTAAACAGGCGTCTAGGCAATGGAACTTTAAATTCGATCAGATCATCAGACAGTTCGGATTTAAGGAGAATGAGGTGGACAACTGTATTTATGTTAAATATAAAGGTGGTAAATTCATCATCCTAGTACTCTATGTTGATGACATTTTGTTAGCAAGCAGCGATAAGAACCTGCTGCGAGAAACTAAAGAATTCTTGTCATCAAAATTTGATATGAAAGATCTTGGTGAAACATCTTATGTTTTGGGCATTGAGATTCACCAAGACAGGTCCAAAGGAGTGCTAGGACTATCTTAGAAAGCTTACATCTCAAGAATCTTAGAAAGATATAACATGAGTAAATGCGCCTCTTCACTTGCTCCAATAATAAAGGGCAATAAATTCGGATTATTCCAAAGTCCAAGAAATGAGTTAGAATCTAAAGAAATGGACAAGGTACCTTATGCTTCAGCTGTCGGAAGCTTGATGTATGCACAAGTCTGTACGCGACCAGACTTAGCATTCGTCACAGGGATGCTTGGCAGATTTCTGTCTAAACCAGGAATGGACCACTGGAAGACAATAAATAAAGTTCTGCATTATTTACAAGGAACTAAACATTACATGCTTACATACAGAAAGTCTGATAAGCTTGAAGTCCTAGGCTATTCAGACGCTGTGCGGGGTGCGTAGACACAAAGAAATCCACTTTAGGATATATTTTCACCCTTGTGGGAGGAGCTATTTTATGGAAAAGCTCTAAACAAACGCTTACTGCATTGTCGACAATGCAAACGGAATTTGTAGCATGTTACCATGCGACGGGGCAGGCCGTATGGCTTAAGAATTTCATCCCAAGATTAAAAGTGGTTGACAACATTGAGAGACTACTTGTTATATACTGCGATAATGAAGTTGCAGTATTCTATACAAGTAACAACAAGTCAAGTAAAGCTGCTAAACACATTGACATTAAATATCATGTTGTGAAAGATAGAGTCCAAAATCAAACAATTAAGATTGAGTACATAAATACTAAATTTATACTTACGGATCCGCTAACCAAAGGCTTACCTCCCAACTTATTTAAAGAACATGTAGCCGGCATGGGATTAAGTGATTGCCTTTAACTAAGATCCTGGAAATAGGGGATTAATTTTTTAATCAACACTCGCTAAGTTAAGATGTGAGTTTATTTAAGTATTATAGTGAACTATAGGTCTTGTAGTCTTAATGACGTTTAAAGTTATTATAGCACTAATAGAATAGAAAATGCTATTAGCACAAGTTCAAAGCCAGCTTTTGAACCGGCACCGAGTCGCGAACAATCCGGTAGTGCCGGTAAAAAAACCGGTAGTGATGGTTCTAAATTTGAATATTTTAGGCGCAAAAATTATAAAAAATATTTTGTATTTTTTGACTGAAATTACTATCGGGCCTTGCCAAGTAGTTAAATATATTTTAAAAAGAGTATTTACAGAATTACATAAAAACTCAAAGAAATTATAAATTTTGTAATCGGGTATGAACTAAGAGACGAAGAGTTTCATTCATCATATGTAGGAGAAAATATTTTATATTTTACTAGATTGGTACACAAGGTCGCAAGTCACAAGTCGTATGAAATACACTTGCATATACAATATATATGAGACTTAAATTCAGACCTCTCTTTTAGTCGTAGCCTCCTTAACGTCCCAACTATGTAGTAACATGGACTACGTATCACATGTTTTTGGTTTTAAGCTGCCCGTCCAAAACTTCTAATGCATTTTAAAGTCTACATGCTATGATGCCTCTCAATAAATGAGATATGATAGTTGAGAGAGAAAGACTATGGTGCCCCTCAATATATCAGATATGATTTGGAGTGGGAGGATAATTGGAATTAAGATTTGGAGAAATTTGAATGGTAGGTGGGACAAGTAGTAGTTTAAAAATATTTATATTTTATTATAAATTTTAAATGCTAGAAGTATTTCTATTTTGAAATAGAGGGAGTAGCAAAGTTGATTAACACAGGTGTTAGATAATTATATCATATTTATGGACATGTTTAGCCTTTATCGAGGAGGGGTTTTTAGGTTCTTATATCAAGGTGTAACATCCCAGTCTAAATTTCAACAGTCCACCCTACATGTTAAGTAGGTCCACGTTCGTATAGTATCCCATTTACACTTTTGTTCTTGTTTCGTATAAAATGATTAACCCAAAGATGCTATAGTTAGAGTGAACTGGGTATATAAGTTGGTCAAAATCTATCTAGACTCTTCACAAGGCCATTCCTGGTATTTTGAGGACCCAAGAGGAGGCAAAAGTTAGAGACCCTCACTTAAAAACATCTATTTTAGTGCCATGTAATTAAAAATATAATGATGAAGTAATGATAAACTCGCAAAAAGAATATTTTTACATGAACCTACCAAAATTGGAAAACACTATCTTCTTCTCTTAGCCTCATTTGAAATGGTAAGAACTAATTTAAAACACAAAAGGCAAACTAATAGCCATGTTAAAAGAATGATGTCACTCTTTTTTTCAATTGTATGACTGTTGTGTGGGATATATTCATGAACTAGTCAAGCTAGACAAAAATATTTCTTGAAACAGCGTGTTCATACAAATAGATTTTGAATATTCCTATTATAAATCAATTACATGCAAGTTAGGCGGAATTGAATAAATTAAATTGGGCCCTTCGCTATTAGTGGCTAGCTTTAAAAAGGGAAAAATCCTGAACACTATAGGGATGAGATGATGAAATACTTGCAACTTTTTTAGAAAAATGTAGGAAGGAATTATTGAATTAAGTAGAATAATATATACTTGGGAGTTAAGATATTCACATAAATATTTTCAATTATAGTTACTTATTTCTTAGCTGGCCTGAACTAGTTATACATGATATATGCATGAGTTGGGGCCCTAACTAATGTAGGCTCTAGGCGGCTGCTCCTCTCACCCATGACCAGGATTGGCCCTGACTCTTCTTGTGGGACTATTCTCACCAAACAAACACTTAGGCTTGACGGGGCTAAACCGAAACAAAAAACACACACTGGCCGAACCAGACCACAAACAGGCTCACAAGGTTTCTCCAGAGTAAGCTAATGGCAATCCCATCTGCTACTGCTTGAGATTATTGCCACCGCCGTGAAGGGTTCAGAAGAAGCTAGATCAGGAGGCTATTATCTTGGTCTTGTTGCTTTGGTACAAGTGAGTATCATCTTCTGACCATGACTTTAAAATCATGGGTGGAAGTGAATCTAGGTTTTTCATTACAGTGATTGTCCTATAAACTAGTTCCT
This sequence comes from Oryza meyeriana var. granulata, assembly GCA_003991445.1. Lineage (NCBI taxonomy): Eukaryota > Viridiplantae > Streptophyta > Magnoliopsida > Poales > Poaceae > Oryza > Oryza meyeriana. The sequence goes on along the minus strand of RYFJ01001720.1, from coordinate 88,066 downwards.
ATTATTTGTTAATCTAAGTTTAGAGTTATTACATATTGTGGTTCTGCAAGAATTAATGTTCGCTATGGTAGCGTGGAAGTGAGGAAAATTAGGGTACTCGCTGCTAGGTGCTCGTCGAATGATGGAATTAAAAGTAAACTAGAGTAAGTATAAGGCCTATATATGAAGTAGTCTCACTGCAGTGCTCTCTACTAGTATTAGAAATCAATCTAAACCATAGATCTAATTTTATCCGAGAGTTCAGATCTATTTATACTACCACTTTACTTGACAGTAGTAGAAACGTAGAGGGGCATAATTATCCAAAAAAATATGTTCGCTGGTTGCCTTGTCGCGCTCAAAGCAGCAGCCAAAAGTTTCCCTCTATCTAATCGTCTCGCGCCCAATTTTCCCTCCGAGAGCTCGCTACGTCAGAGGATCTGGTTCCCTAATGAACGGATAAAAACCTAAATACCTAAATTACTCTAATCACTGAGTTAATAAAGTACTAGTATACTCTTATGAACTAACGGTTCGAATCAATTCTACTGGTAGTATAATACTACCAACAGAGAGCACCGTAGCGTTTCTCTATATGAAGTAGTTCATGGAATCATACTTCTGGACATGTGTATTAGAGTACTCGCCACCAGGTGCTCATCGAATGATCAAATGCATTAACTTTGAACTTAGGTTCTATATATTAAGCTCAAACGAGGAAATGCTATATAGCCGGTTTGTGTTTTCCTCATGGAGATCATGTGCTTGAAAGCAACACAAACAGTATAATGCATATCGTCTTATCGAGATCGTCGGCACCAATGTATCCTCTAGGGTTGGGAGGCATCTGGGATATAGTTCCTTGCACAGTGATCGTCATAACGAGCGTACGACAATACATGTTTCTGCCCAAGTTGGTACCTTGCACAGTGATGTAGTTCCTCATTTGTAATGTTGCCAGTAGTCACTTATCGAGCCTAAGAAAGTATTCAAGGCATGTCTATTCGTCACCTTCCTTCAGTTCCCTGTGCAAATTGTCATATGGAGGGGTACAATTTTAGAACAACCTTTTACTTTGTTTGGAGCTAGTATACTCAAGCAGTTCTTGCCATGCTAATAATTTCTAGCAAAATTCTTTGGATAAACATTTTTTACACACGCAGATTATATTCTTGTGGAAAAATTGATCCACAATACAGTCCATTGCAAAGAACTGAAGTTGAACTGTTCAGTGCTTCGAATATTTCTGAATACAGTAAATTATGGTCAGACAATACATGTCCAAGGAGTGCATTGTGTTTCCTAAACTATACTAGGTAATAATGTAGCAACTGGAAGTTCCTCTATGATCCTTGTAACCTGTAAGATATAGCATGGTATAGGAAGTTCACAGCACAGTTCAACACACCAAACAAACCTATCACAAATTTGAAACATACCAACAAAAATAAAGCATTCAATACAGTTGTACACCTGTGGTATGACGAAACATTGTAGCAGAAATATCTGGGATGAAACAACACCTTCTTAAAGATTTTAGATCTTTTCAGGTAGTTCATTTTTACTGAAGATGGAAGGACTATCAATCAGTAATCCCTTTCCTGTTTCACCTATTTTCTTTACACATATCGTTATGTCAACAGTTCAATACATCTTTTTAGTATACCTTGCATGTTTATTTTCCTGGCTGTAAATTACCCATCGATCTCATGACTCCATTAAATCCGGGCAGGCCTGACAGGTTGTATATGTACTACGATAACATATATATCAGCCTCCTGTATTTCTCATACACACAGTATCATGTAGGAAATCCAATGGTCGATCTTACATTTGATTAATCTGTATGAGACATGCGAGCGATCAGATGAGGTGGGAGAGGACACAGCAGTTAGCACCATTTCACAATTTTCATGCAGGAAATTCCGGATGCATCCCAGTGCCACTCTCCAAGAGAGGTCAAATTGGGCGCAAAAATCACCCCCCTCCAAAAGCTTCCCCATTTCTAGATTCCAATGTGTTGGAGGGATTGACTCAAACGTGATAGATTATCACAGGAGATTGGTACAAATATAGGCCCGGACCCTTTCGTATCGTACACAATCCGACTCATAGAACAAGGTCGGAAGCAGATAGGATTGGGAGTCCAGCAAGGAAACTTACATAAAGCTACCAAACCTAATCAGAGTCTGTCTAACACCCCCCCCCCCCCTCGGCACTCGCATCGTCATGAGGGTGAACGTTGGGACTGGATCGAAACTCAGAAAAAACATAGGTGGGGATTCCCTTGGTGAATATGTCAGCATATTGTGAGGAAGTAGGCACATGAAGAACTAGAACGGCACCAACCGCAGCTCGCTCACGAACAAAGTGAAGATCAATCTTGACGTGTTTGGTTTGTTGATACTAAACCGGGTTTGAGGAGAGATAAACAACACTGACATTGTCACAATATACCAAGGCAGCCTTCAAGGGAGGAGAATGCAATTCAAGAAGAAGTTGGCGCAACCAGCTTGTCTCGGCAACAGCGTTGGTGACAACCCAATATTCAGACTCAACACTAGAGTGGGAGACAGTGTTTTGCCTTTTGGATGACCAAGACACTAGGTTTTCATTGAGGAAGACAGCATAACCTGAGGTAGATTTCTGTGTGTCGGGACAGCTAGCCCAATCAGCATTTGAATAAGCCATGAGGTCAGTGTCTTTAGATCGACGGATGTGTAGCCCGAAATCCAATGTGCCTTTGACATAGTGTAAGATCCTCTTGAAGATAGACTTGCTGAACAGCATAGGAGATATCTGGCCTAGTAAAAGTAAGGTACTAAAGTGCACCTGCCAAACTATATAAGTCGGTTGGGTCGTCCACCGGAGCATCGTCAACAGTGGAAAATTTGGCATTAGTGTCAACCGGAGAACTGCAAGGTTTGTAATCGGTCATACCTACGCGTTCTAGAATATCAATATTGTACTGTCATTGACTTAGTAAAAGTCCAGAGGGTTACTATTGCACACTGATGCCAAGAAAATGATGAAGATTACCAAGATCTTTCATTGAAAACACAGATTGCAAGGCGGAGATCGTCCATTGAAGAAGACTGGCAGACGAAGCCATAAGAACAATGTCATCCACATAGAGTAGCAGATATACAAGATTGGAGCCCCGACGGTAAATGAAGAGAGAAGTATCGGACCTAGCTTCAGCAAAACCAATGGACACCAGAAAGGTGGTAAACCTACTATACCAAGCACGAGGAGCCTACTTGAGTCCATGTAGAGATTTGTTCAACCAGCAAACCATGTCAGGGCGAGACGAATCAACAACACTCGGAGGCTAGATGCAGTAAACTGTTTCATCAAGGGTACCATGAAGAAATGCATTCTCGACATCAAGTTGGTGAATGGGCCAGTGACGAGAGACTGTAGGACTCAGAACGGCGTGCACAGTAGTAGGCTTCACAACAGGACTAAATGTTTCATCATAGTCGATGCTGGGCCTCTGAGGAAAACAACAGAGAACCCAACAGGCTTTATACCTGTCGAGAGAGCCATCAGATTGAAATTTGTGCTTGAAGATCCACTGCCTGTAACCACGTTAGCTTCAGCGGGTTGAGGAATAAGATCCCAAGTGCGGTTGGCCAAGAGAGCGATAAATTATTCCTCCATGGCAGTGCGCCAATTAGGATCGGCGAGCGCTGCCATATATGTCCTCGAGACAGGAGAAAGAGCGGTGGCGTGAAGGTTTACATTGCACAACTGAAAGGTTTTGTTGTGGAAGAAAAACACCGTTTATCATGCAAACTTAAGAAATCCATCTAATGATTTAAAAAAGCATCTGACAATGGTACCTTAAGTTCGATGAAATTATAAAGAAATTCATATTTAAGTAAAATGAGGTGGGCAATTGCACTTATATTAAGAATAAAGGTGGAAAATTCATCATACTAGTACTCTATGTTGATGATATTTTATTAGTAAGCAGCGATAGGAATTTGCTACAAGAAACTAAAATATTTTTTCATTAAAATTTGATATGAAATATCTGGGTGAGGCATCTTATATCTTGGGCATCGAAATCAATCGAGATAGGTCCAGTGGAGTTCTAGAAACTATCTTAGAAAGCTTACATTTCCAGACTATTGGTCCAGCCTAAGAAATGAGTTAGAAATTAATGAAAGGAAAATGGTACCATATGCTTCAGCTGTAAGAAGCATAATTTATGTACAAGTTGGTCTGCGACCAGATTTGGCATTCGTTATCGGGATGCTTGGTGGATTTTTATTTAATCCAGGCATGGACCACTAGAAGGCAGTAACAAAATTCTTGCGTTATTTGCAAGAAACTAAATATGACATGCTCACATATAAAAAGTCTAAAAAGCTTTATGTCCTAGACTAATCAAATGCTGACTTCGCAAGATGCTTAGACGCTACGATAAATTCACTTCAAGTTACATTTTCATCCTTGCGGGCAGATAAATTTTGTGGAAAAGCTTCAAATAGACGCTTCTTGCATCATCAACAATCCAGACAGAATTTATGACATGATACCATGCAACGAGGCAGGCTGTTGGGCTTAAAAATTTTATCCCGGAATTAAAAGTGGTAAACAACATTGCCAAACTACTTACAATATACTGCAATAATGAGAATGCATTATTCTATACGTGTAACATCAAGTCAAGTCAAGCTATCAAACATATTGACATTTAAATATCATGTTGTAAAAGATAGAGTGCAGGATCAGACCATTAAAATTGAGTACATTAGTATTAAATTCATGCTCGCGGATCTAGTAACCAAAGCCTTACCCTCCAACTTATTTCAAAATCATGTAGCTGGCATGGGGATAAGTGACTGCCTTTGACTAAGATATCGGATATACAAGCATAAGTTTCAATCAACACCTGCCAAATTAAGCCTGAGTTTATTTAAGTACTATAGTGAACTATAGGTCATGTTATCTTAGTGACGTTTAATGTTGTTGTGACACATTGCCTTGGGTAGCTGTTTTGCTTAGTAGACTTATCAGTTAGCCACACAATGAAGGGGAGAATGTTGGTTGATTGTATCAGCCACTGCCGATATGGTTTGGGAGGAGACAATCTCCACATGTTTCTGTGGAGGCCATGGGCCCCGGGTACCTTATGAGAAGCATTTGGGCCACTTGGACAGAAGATGAGCCTAACCTTATAATTAGGGATACAATAGGACTCGGCATACATAACCTTGTACGACAAGAAAAGGATATAGTCCTAGTCGGGCACATTGTAATCCTAGAAGGAAATCCCTTGGTTGGAGTCCAACTGGGATTCCTACTCTGTAACTATGTCCCTTGGTATATAAGGGGAGGCAGGGCGCCTCTTGAGGGCAGAAGAACAATCTCAGTAGAGAAACCTCAAAGGCAATACACCATAACTGGACGTAGGGTATTACCTCATCTCGAGGGCCTGAACCAATATAAATTGTTCTGTGTTCCTTTGTAGTCCATCAAGTTTAGGTCTCACGAGTAGCCCCATATTCTTATTGCCGGTGTAAAACATCGATAGTTGGCGTGCCAGATAGGGGCTTCGTCGAGATCATCTTCATCAAGCCTGATGGATCCAATCAAGGGAGTCGATGGCATCAACTTCTTCCCTGGGCAAACAATCAGCTTCGAGAGACTCGACTTCGTCGCCGACGAATTCAGCAACCTTACCCTATCTGACTTGGATCCGATCCGATCGGCCAGGGACCAAGCCGACTCCGCGCTGGTCGGCCTACTCAATGCTACAGCAATCTTCAGCGACATGCTGCGGCGATCTCCAATATGCTTGAGTCTAGGGACAACTCTTTCTTTCGGTGTGCGACTCGGACTCGGTCTTGAGCTGGCCGAGATCGGGCTAAGAGAGGAGGAGATCGTCAATTTCCCACTCAGACTCGACAACGCCGCAACAATCTTCGATTCCAATCTGATGTGGCAGACTCAATCCTCTGGAATTCAACTCGGATATGGCCTAGAGCCGCTCGAGATCAGGTCCAGGGAGGTTGGGGTCATCATCACACCCCTCAACCATTCCGACTCCGACTCTCAGTCGGACAGCACTTCGGCGAGCTTTTCTCCACCACGTGAAGTCTTCAGGGCGTCGAAGGGCTCAACTCCCACTCAGGAGGCACGCCGACTATGCGATTTGCAAGAAGAGGAAGCCTGCCGATTACGTGAACAATAGGAGGAAGACGCAAGATGCCTACAGGCCAAGCGCGATGTTTGCAACGACAATCTATGCAAGGCTGGGCGCACTGCTCAACGGGAGATCCTCCAAACCTGAGTTGGCGACCATGACGTCTTTGTGACCCCTCAACAGAATGTTGTGGCCGCTGCAACCTTACTGGATACACTGCAATTTGGGCTTGATCACCAGGCCATCCCGACGATAGTAAGGATTAAAGCCATGATCACTGCTGCTGCATGTTAGCAGCGTCAATAGTTGGGTGACACTCTCATACCGACCAACAGGTCGGCCTCTCTAACAGTGGTCTCATCTGCCTCAACACGACGCCGAGCGGCTGGCTCTAGTCAGCCGCACACAGAGTCATGCCACACGTCACTCGGCAACCACAATAATGACTGATAGTGCTGAAATCAAGATGATCGTCGGGACAACCAGGATCCCCGAGGCTGACTACGACGTGATCCCCAGTGACACATCAAAGCACAGCCCCACGAATGCGAGGAGGATGAGTGTCGCCGACTGGAAGATGAGAATGAGCGCTTTAGCCTCCACCACGAGCGGTTTCACCGTTGCAGTCAGAGTCGAAGTCCTCATGCAGATGAAGGAGTACCGGCCTTCACCGAGGAGCTTCAACAGGTCAACTGGCCATTAGGTTTCAAGCCGACTGGAATTAAAAAATACGACGGGAAGACCAACCCCGAGTCCTGGCTCACAGTTTACACTCTGGCGATCTGAGCAGCTGGAGGAGATCACAAGGCCATGGCTAACTACCTCCCAATTGTTCTAGCCGACTTGGCAAGGATATGGCTAACTGGACTTCCTAAGAGGTCAATCGACTCCTGGGGAGAACTCCGGAAATGCTTCATCACTAATTTCCATGGAACGTATGAGAGGTCATCTTCCAAGTATGATCTATATCAGTGCCATCAAAGGAAGAACGAGTCTCTTCATGATTTCATCAAAAGGTTTTCTAAGAAGAGGAATTCAATCCTGCAGATCAAGGACGAGGTCGTGATCGCCACCTTTCGAAAAGGAGTCAAGGACACCCCGTTCATCGCTAAGTTCACTCGGAAGCCTCCAAGTTCTATCAAAGCTCAATTCGACATGGCGAACAAATACGCCGACTCGGCCGATGCTGTTGCTGAGGCCCTCGATGAAGAAAAGGCACCTCGATAGAAGGAGCAGAAGGACACTGATGATGCGGCCCCGACTAAGGCTAGGAACCGCAAACGCAAGTCAGACGACTTCATTGTGGCAGTCGGTCATAACCGTCTTCGACCTCCTATAACTGAAGATTATCAGAACAATAAGTGACATGCTCGGGGGCTCAAAAGCTCAAATGCAAGGATGGCATCCCCACTCCCAACTTGTGCAATACCGAACAGCTAAGTCGCTTTCTGATAAATATTTTTTCCTTTATATGATATTCTCATCTAAATGGGCCAGGAGGCAACTCACTTCCCTATAGTTTGACTTGGATACGGCTTAGTGCCAGTCGGGATCTGATCTAGGGGGCTGAGATTGTCAATTCCTCACTGGGCCTTGCCAATGCCACAGCTTCTTACACCTAACAGGTGTACATTTTGCACATTTTCTGTTTTTGCTCTTAATGATTGCAAAAGTACTCGAGTAGCATAAATTCCGATCCATGAAGCTTTGCTCCATGAAAGACGAACTCAAGTCACCCAAAACGCGTGTCTGGAAAAGAGCCATGAGCCGACTCCCGACGCTAGGGGGCTATGACTTGCCGGGCAGAGTGTTTAAATGTAAGTGGTCAACTACTCGGGGAAATTAATATCAATAAGAGGAGGAACACATATTTACATCTATTGTAAAATAGATCAATTGTCTTCGGGTGATTGTTTTCTTCATCAGATGCTACTCATCCGATATGTTTATAATGCAGGGCCAGTTTTGGATAGGCATAACAGGAACTCAGGGCTATGAGCCTATCTCCTACGCTCGGGAGCTGGACCAATCTGCCATGATACACTTGGAGTGTGACGCTTCAAGAATCACTTGGAATGCTCCACGAGGGCTATTGACCGAGTACTCACGCCAGTCAGGACTCGAATGTCACCTTTACTTTGGTACGCTCCATGTGAGCTAATAATCGACCTTCGGCACTAGTCGGGGCTCGGGTACCACACTGCTGGGTAGGGTACGCCCCATAAGGGTCGCTAGCCGAATCCTATGCTAATGCTAGGTTCGGGTACCTTATTTGGCCCCAACTCTGTTGGGTAGGGTACGCCCCATGAGGGTCGCTAGCCGAATTTTATACTAATTGTCGATGTTTTACACCGGCAATATGATTATAGGGCTACCCGGTGGATTGTAAAGGAACACAGAGAGATTTTATACTGGTTCAGGCCCTCGATGTGAGGTAATACCCTACGTCCAGTTGTGGTGTTATTTCTTTGAGGATTTATGTTGATCTATCATCTTCTCGCCCTCAGGGGGCACCCTGTCTCCCCTTATATACCAGGGGACCGGGGTACAAGATAGGAATCCTAGCCGGATATGGCCAAGGGATTTCCTCTTAGAGATACAACTTACTCGACTAGGATTGTATATTCCTTATTGTACAAGGCAAAGTCTACCGGGTGCTACTATATTTCTAATTACAAGTCTTGGCCCATCCTCTATCCGAGTGGCCCATATGTAACGCCCCGGTTTCTGGGCCGTTAAAAACTATTTTAGTAAAAACCCTAATTTCAAAAGTTTTTGGTTCTTCGTGTGTGCTTAAGGACTAAGTGCCATTGATCTCAGTCTAAGCCTCCCTTGAAACCCTAAAGCCTCAGTCCCACACTCTCTCCTAAAACCCGAGACTCGAATTTTTCAATTCGATTGTCTCTCTCAAACATCCTCTGAAAAACTCCAAATCAAAATCCCCTTCGAATCCCTTCTGAAGACTTTGATCAAAATACTCTTATTTCGCTCCTCCCAAAATTTCTCTGCCCTCGGGTTCGAGTTTTGCAATTCGAAGCCCTCCAATAAAACCCTTCGGAAATCGCCCTTGAATCCCTCTATTTAAATCCTCTGATTTTGTTCCTCTCAAAAAAACCCTAAAGTCCATCGAGAACTCCATTCCCGACACTTGCCAAATTTATATATTTCTAAAGCCCTCAAATTCCAAGAATTAAATCCAAATTCTAATCTTCCCTCGAGGTCCTCAAATTCTAATCCATTGTAAATTCCCAAAAATATCCCTGAGAATTGAGTCCCAGTTTTAAATCAAACCCTCTTTGGATCTCCTCCTTTTCTTTTCCCAAATATCATCCAAAAATCCATATAAGCTCAGCCACAAACCACAAAAACTCCTCTCAAAAATTCTCCAAGGCCCTAGGAGATCAAATCCCAAAATCAAAATCAAATCCGAAATTTAATCTTCAAATTATCCTTCCAACAACTCTCTCTAAAACCTCTCTTAGAAAATATATATATGTATATAAATATACATATATATACCCATCTCAGAGTCCCTCTACAAAATTCCCCTGATTTAATTCCCGAGAAATCAAACATCAAATTCCCAATTAATACCCTTTTCAATCCTCCAAAATCCCCATCAATTCCTTCCTTGTATATATATGTGTATATATGAATATATATATATATATACATACATACATATCTATATACAGATAAATATCCCAAATTTGGCAGTACAAGTCCTCTCCATAAATCTCCAAGGATTTTGTGGGCCCCAAAAATCAAATTTTGATTTGAATCCCTAATAGAAATCATCCCAAAAACCCTTCAAATAAATTTTGGAAAAAGATTAAACATTGCTGTTCCTAATTGGGCCTCCCTATCTCTCTCTCTCTCCCTCGGCCCGGCCGGCTCGGCCTCCTCTCCTTCTCTTCCCCCACGCCGGCCCATCATTCTCGGCCTTCTCTCCCGCAGCCGAGTTGGCCCACGGCCTGCCCGCGCACCGGGCCACCAGCCCGGGCCGCTCGCTACCCGCTCACGAGCCCCTGCGCGCACGCCCGCCGCTTAGCTTGCCACTAACTGCACGGGCCCACCGGTCAGCCGTGCGACGCACGCCCGCGCTACGGCCGACAAACGGCCATCTTCTTCCCCGACTCCCTCGGCACGAGCGTCACGTGCTTGATGAAATACCACCGAGAGAAATAAATCTTCTCCCCCACAAAATATCTCCTTTCCCGAAGTCTCCATGGTCAAACCTCGCCTCTCCGTCCTGTCCCATCACCACTCCGTGCCCATTCTGCCTTTTCTCCCCTCCGGCCGACACGGCCTCCTTGCCTCCCGCCGTCCTGTGCCATCCGAGCTCGCCCGAGAAAATATCCAAGCTCCACCGCCTCTCTTCCTTGTCTCCTAGCGCCACTCGCCGCCTATAAATACCCCCCTAGACTCCCTGTTGCCGCCCATCCCGAGCAATCCTCGCCGGGCACAAGCTTCTCTCTCCGCCGCCATTAACGCCACTCGGACCTGCCCAAATACCACCATTTCCGAGCCTAATCGACCCAGCCGCCGCCACTGTTGTGCTCCCCGGGAAGCCACAACCCTTTTCTGCCCCTCCCTGATGACTATTTCCACCGGGACGAGAAACGCCCAATTGTGGCCGCCGCCGCCCTCCCATGGCCGTTGCTCCCGAGCTCACCGCCGCTCGAGGTAGGCGCCCGTTTTCTCCCTTCCTATCCCCTCCACGAGACACCGCATCCTGTCTAACCCCTCTCAACCTCCCTCCGCCGCTCTCTGGTCGCTGGCGATGACAGCCCCGTGCCACCGCCCTCTAGCCGCCATCGCCCGCCGCCGTCGGCTGCCATCTGAGAAATCTGAGCCGACCATCGTCCTCACCATTCCCTCCTCATCCCATTCCCGTAGCTTGCTCCTCCTCTCTCGCCGTCGGCCGCCGCATCCTCTCCGGCCGCCGTGCACCGTCGATCCCTCTTTCCGGCCGGTCTCCTGTTCCCCGTCCAGCACCTCTCTCTCTCTGTGTCTCTGACTTGCGGGCCCCCTATAACCCCTCTGTCTAGTGGGCCTGACTGCCCAGTCCCTCCCCTTTCACTTCCAAGTGGGCCCCGTCCCTTTAAGTGTACAGTAACTCAATTACTCCCTCCTATCCCACTGGTCTATGGGCCCAGCCCATTAACCAATTTAATTAATCACTATTTGAATATGATTCACTGACATATAGGCCCACAGGATGAGTGCACAATGATCATACAATCCTCTCCCTGACATGTGGGCCTACTCCTATTCCTCTCCGATTGACATGTGGGCCCATAAACAGTAAAGCACTCTGGTCCCTTTCTTCCCTCTCTTACATGTGGTCCCCTTTTGTCATCCCCCTCTGTGCGTCTGCCATGTGGGCCCTACCCCTCAACCTTTCTCTCCCAGCCACTTACACATGGACCCCTCCTGTCAGACGAAGAATATCCCAAGGAATATTCCTTTCCAAATACAAATAATCCTGAGTAGTGCACTACTCGGAAGTTAGACTCTTCAGCGTCATGTTGGCTGGAATAATGTTGCTCATGGCAACTGTTGGCCAAGCATGTAGGCCGAATACCACTTTATGAAATTAAATCCATTGCGTGGTCAGGTGTACTTGAGAAAGATACCTGCATCCCCAATTTTGATGAAGACTAGCTTGTGATCATTATAAGGATATATCCTCGATACCTGGTGGATAAGACAGATACCCAAACACGTGTTCAACAATTAGGCCTTCATGAAGCATATCTGTTTACCTCATCGGTTCCTGTTGGTAGCACCAGCACTGCGATTTTAACACAGCCCACGAGCGGCCCATAATGAGCGTGCTACTGTAGAAACTCATATCTTGGTGGCCCAGTACCGACTTTGCAGGCCCAAGCCCACAAATCAGAATCGGCTCTATAAAAGGTGGGGAGAGAGAGAAAAGATTCCTTCATCTTCTCCAATCCACCAATCGTTTCGTCTTCCACTTCCGCGCCAAAATTTCACCTCCCACTCCACTAGGGTTCGCTGTTGCTTGCTCTTCCCCACCAGAACTCAGGCAATTTCGCTCTCCCTTATCCATTCCAAACCTCCAGTAGCATTTCCCCCAAATCTCCTCATCCCCAACCATGCCGAGGGCTTCGGATCTTGCGGGTGCATCGGATGATGTCTGGCCGACTTCAAATTGTGGGTCAGCGAAGTTGAAGCTTCTAGAGAAGTAGCTAAAGTTGCAGAGCCAGGAGATCATCAAGTGGCGTCCGGCTGAGGGCGAATTGGTTCCGGAGCCCCAAGAGGGCGAGACCGTTGTTTTTGCCTCTTTTTTCCACCGGGGTCTTTCTCTTCCATCTTCCAAGTTCTTCCGCCAGCTTCTTACTTTTTACGAACTCGAGTTGGTGAATTTGAATCCCAACTTGATTCTACAAATTTCCATTTTTGTGACTCTTTGTGAGTGCTTCCTGGGTGTGGAACCCCATCTGAATCTGTTCAGGTATTTGTTCCATATCAAGCCCAAACCCTCTAAGAATAAAATCTAAGTGATTGGGGGGGGGGGGGCGGTGTCCAACTCAGGAATGAGATGAAGAAAATCTACTTAGATATTCCTCTGAAATCTTCTCTCAAAGGCTGGCATAAGGAATGGTTTTACTGTTCCAATCTTGAGCCATGCCTTCCCTCTTTTATGGGTTTGCGCCTGGTGATTATTGCCAAGTGGTCGTCTCTACCCACCTCTGAAGAAATGGGGCAGGTTAATATACTTGTCGGCAGGATTAGCAAGCTGAAGAAAGCCGGGTTGACTGGCCCATGGGTAGCCAGACGCTTCTTGATTCGGTGCCTCAGGCCGCTAAAGCTGAGGTGCCACTTCGGCTGGGACTACAAGGGCAAAGGTGATCCCAGCCGGGAATTCTCCGACCTAATAGACAAGTACAAAGTGACCGACATCCTGTTGGATTTCTTCGCCAGCGGGGTGGTTGAGACTGAGGACACAGATCGGTCCGTGGCGGCTTACAGCAAGAAGAGGCCGTGCCCAAAGGTAACCCTTGCTGATGTTGTCTTGTAGTTCATATGTGGTGAATGCTTACAGATACATGCCCAGATTGGCTTCGCAGTGTGTAATTTGCATTGTTGAATTGCTTGCAGTTATGTGAGGAGTTCGATGATGACTCCCGGAAATTATCGGCCTGGAAATCAAAGAAGAGGCCGAGAAGTCCTTCTGCCGCCCAGCCCGACTCCAAGAGAGCGGGTAAGAGACCCGTTGTAGATCAGGGCAAGAAGAAGGTTATGAAGCCGAGTGCCGCAGCCAGGAGCCTGAAGATAAAAGACACCGCTGGTACAGCGCCCAGGCCACTAAGTCCCCGACCGGGACCGATGTAGTCGAGCTCAGCATCATCGAGCCCAATAAGAGTGCCACCGAGTACAAGGTCGAATCCAGCGCTGCCAAGCTCAGCAACATTGAGCCCAAGAATGGCACCACCGAGTACTCGGGCGCCCCAGCCGGCTGCACTAGGAGTGGGGCCAGCCAGGATAAAAATGCCGCCACCGACTGCCACGCCGCCTGGCCCAACAGCCGGCCGTAGTCTACCGCTGGGATCTGGATCACCCGGGCAAAGGCTTAAGTTCTCCAAGAGGTAGGTTGCTCTGGATCTTCTGAAAATCTTGTTTGGCATAGTTGTGTTTTGATGTTTGACTCATTACGCAGGAAGCGAGCCGATATTGCTCTTAAGGGGACCACTCCGGCTACTCCTGTTGTCAAGCCAGCCCCAGCTGATCCAGTGCCATCGAGCACACCTATTGAGCCAGCGACAGTCTCAGTTGCAGAAACCAAGACGGTCCCGACTGCAGGGCCATCGACATTGGCCGACCAAGGGGTGGTTGTCAAAGCTACTGCTCCAGCCCCTGAGCCAGTCCCCGTTGCTGTCCTTGTCGCCATCGTCATCGTCGTTGCTATCTCCTCCTTTGGACAGACCAGATCTCCCCAGGCTTGAAGCCCCTCCTCGCAAGTTCCCGAGGACGTTCCGCTGGACGGCCCCCGACGGAACCGCGAGGAGTTACAAGCATGACGAGGTCACGGCAGAAAAGGATCGTGAAGACTTGCTTCGCGCCGCAATCACCGCGTCCCAGGGGATTAAGGTATGGATCTCATTGTATTGGAATCTTGGTAGTCCTCCTTGCACGAGTGTCCTGACGCTTGACTTCACCTCGCACTGTTTCTCTCTGAGTAGAAACTGGTTGACCGCTCGGAGATGATGAACAAGGTCCTGACCCGGGTTGCCCCCCAGCTCCAAGAATTGGACCAGCTTCGGCCTTTAAAATCCGAAGTGGAAGGGCACAGCCAGGAGAGGGAATCTTGGCTGAGGGAAGCTGTTAATCAGCTTAGGACCGAGAATTGGGACCAAGCCAAAAAGATTGGAAGTAAGTTTCCAGAATGTCTCCCTGACTGATCCCTTAGTATATTTCTCTAGCTGCGTTGTTCTCCGACTGCCCAGTTGTGTTTTGACTGCCATGCTGAGTGCTTGACTGTTATGATGTGCAGCCCTCGAAGCCGAGCTGAAGACCCGAACAGAGGGAGAAAGCCAGCTGAAGGAGGCCGAGAGAGCCAAGGCCGGGCTCGAAAAAGATAAGGCCGACTTGACAAAGGCCAAGGCTGAGCTTGAGCAAGAAAAGGCCGAGTTGAAGAAGGCCAACGCCAAGCTCGAGAAAGAAAAAGTTGAATTGGAGAAGGCCATAGCCAAGTGGGAGGCCAACTACAAAAGTAAGTCTCCGCTCTGACAATGACCTTAACCAATCCATTAATTACTCCATCTGCAGTTTTGCCTGACAAGTTTACTTGTCGGTGAACCCGAGTAGCTGCTAGAGCCAATGCCCAAATCCAGTTTCAGGCTTTCGCAGAGGAGATAAAGGTTGTCAAGGAGTCACGGGAGACCCTTGTTGAGTCCGTGAAAGGGCTCCTTGACATCGTGGATCCTCGTGATGTGGGAACCAGCCCCGGCACGATCTTCCAAGTGGAGGCGCGCCTTAAGGATGCACCGAGTGCCTTGAAGAGGTACTCGGATGAGCATGTTGTTGTCAGCGTGGCCCAAACCCTTGTGATGACCAAGTCTATCTACCCAAGGGCAGATATTGAAGCCATTAGGGAGGGGTTTGCCGAGGAGACGACACCCGAGGAGGCGCTGAAGCTGATAGCCGAAGCGAGGCCGACTGTAGAGGTGATCACCCGAGACCTGGGTATGTAAGAACAGTCCATCATGCAGTCGGTGTGTATAAACTTTTGTAAAAACATGTGTAAATATATGTGCAATGCCGCCAAGCTCTGAATTATTACTCAGTTGTCATTAGACTTACCCGACTATATAGTCTACGCCGAGTTAGTCTATAGGAACTTAATAAAATCGTTCACCACAGAGAGCTGTACTCAGGCAAACATGACAAAGTCGTAGTAAAACTTCATAACTTAAGTAAAATAGGCTCGTATGTTATTGACAAAGCACATATAATACATGCAGCCCCTGACTCACTACTCGGTTGATACAAGCGGCGTAGTGAGTTAGAGAGAGTCTGTACACATGGGAAATTATAAAACTCAGGTATAGAAAGGACGTAGCTATTCTATATTCCATGAGTTGCTGATGAGGGGGCCGTCTTCGGTCTTCAGTCGGTAGGCGCTGGCCACGTGACTTCGGTATAATGAACGGCCCTTCCCAGATTGGGGATAGTTTGTGCCTGTCTTTGGTGGTTTGTATTTTTCTCAAGATGAGATCTCCGACCAAAAAGGCGCGGCCACAGACATTGCGATTGTGGTAGCGACGCAGGCCTTGAAGATACCTTACCAACTGGATTGTTGCGATATCCCTCGCTTCTTCTAACTGATCTAATTCGACCAATCGGGCATTATTTGAGATGTCTTCTGAGTAAGCCCGAACTCGCGGAGAGCCGAACTCTAACTCGATTGGTAGCACAGCCTCAGCACCGTAGACTAGAAAGAAACGGGATTGCCCTGTTCCCGACTAACCATGGTTCTGAGAGACCAGAGAACAGATGGGAGTTCTTGTACCCACCGGCCCGCGTATGGTTGTAGTCGGTTCGATATCCTGGCCTTGATAACTTGTAAGACCATACCATTGGCGTGTTCAACCTGCCCATTGCTCCACGGGTGTGCCACAGACGCATAGCAGATCTTGATGCCGAAGTCGTCACAGAAATCTTGAAACACGCCGCCCATGAACTGAGTACTGTTGTCCGTGATGATGCGGTTAGGGACCCGAATCGGTATATATACTCATGATGAAGTCCTTTACTCGTGCTGCTGTTATGGTAGCAACGGGTTTTGCCTCGATCTACTTCGTGAATTTATCCACTGCGACGAACAAGTGTGTGAACCCTCCTGGCGCTTTCTTGGAAGGCCTGACCATGTCAAGCCCCCATACTGCAAAGGGCCAAGAGATTGGGATTGTTTGGAGTTCTTGGGTTGGGAGATTAGTTTGTCTTGCTTAGAACTGGCAGCCCTCGTATGTACGAACAATGTCTTTAGCGTCTGTTACTGCTGTTGGCTAGAAAAATCCCTGCTGGTAAGCCTTTTCGACTAACGTCCTGGATGCGGCATGGTTGCCACATATGCCACCCCCCGAGTGGAAAAAAAAAAATCGATGCAGTGGGGGGAATCTGCTTGTCCTCCTCGGTGGTGACATAGCGCATGAGGACACCGAATGCACTTCTTTGGTACAGGTCTTCTCCGATGACTAGGAAACTCTTGCTTCGACGTTAGTTTGTTTGGATCTGTTCGGGGGGGGGGGGGGCTTTTGACTACGATCTTCTGGGAGTTCATCATCCAGGAGGAATTTGAGAACAGGAGTCTGCCAATCTTGACATATGTTCAGTACTTCGTCTGTTGCCGGGGTAGGTTCACCTCCCGACTGCACTGGCACTGGTTTCTTCTTGACTGATGGCTCCATAAGTTGCTCGACAAAGATCCCTGTCGGGACCGCTTCTCGCTTAGATCCCATGTTGGCCAGTTCGTTTGCAGCATCGTTGTATTGTCGTAGGACATGTGTTATCTCCAGCCCGTCGAACTTGTTTTCTAGCTTCCGGACCTCCTGACAGTTTGCTGCCATTGTGTCGTCAAGGCATGTCCAGTCTTTCATGACTTGGTTGACCACGAGTTGAGAACTCCTCGCACAACCAGTCGGCGGATGCCGAGTGATATAGCAATGCGGAGCCCGTGGATAAGCGTCTCGTACTCGGTGACATTGTGGGAAGCCGGGAAGTGGATTTGGAGAACGTACTTGAGTTTTTCACCGGTAGGGGACGTCAATATGACGCCGGCCCCAGCGCCGCTGATCCATAGAGAACCATCGAAGTACATCGTCCAGTATCTAGCTTCGCTGTTGATGTAGGCATTTGAACTTCTGTCCACTCGGCCACGAAGTCAGCTAGAGCTTGTGATTTGATAGTTGTCCATGGCTGAAAGGTGATGTCGAACGCCATCAACTCGAGCGCCCATTTAGCGATTCGGCCGGTGGCCTCACGATTATGTAGGACGTCCCCGAGTGGATACGATGTGACCACCATGACTTAATGTGCTTGGAAATAATGCACTAGCTTTCGGACAATGATGAATAGGCCGTACAACAGCTTTTGGACCTGCGGATATCTCATCTTCGAGTCAGCAAGGACCTCACTAACAAAGTAGACTGACCGTTGAATCTTCTATATATGACCCTGTTCGGATCGCTCGACCACTAGCACCGTGCTGACTACCTGAGTAGTTGCCGCCAGATACATCATTAATGGTTCTTGGGGCATTGGTGATGCCAACACGGGTGGTGATGTGAGAAATTTTTTGAAGTCTTCGAAGGCTTGCTGGGCTTCGGGAGTCCATTGGAAATTGTCTGCTTTCTTCAATAGCTTGAAAAAAGGAATGCCCCGTTCACCTAGTCGGGAAATAAACTGGCTGAGTGCCGCCATGCAGCCTGACAGCTTCTGGACGTCCTTCTGGTTAGTCAAGGGTACCATGTTCATGATTGCGTTGACTTTTCCGGGTTGGCTTCGATGCCGCGGTGCGAGACGATGAAGCCGAGTAGCTTGCCGGATGGCACACCGAAGGCGCACTTTTCTGGATTCAACTTCATCTTGAATCTTTGAAGATTTTGGAAGGTTTCTTCCAGGCCAGCGGTGAGGTCTTCTTTGGACTTGGTCTTGATCACCACATCATCGACGTAGGCTTCCACATTGCACCCGATCTAAGTGTGCAAACACCGCTGAATTGCGCATTGATACGTTGCTCCAGCGTTTTTCAAACTGAACGGTATAGTGATGTAGCAGTACACTCCTAATGGCGTGATGAAAGACGTCTTTAAATAGTCCTCCTCCTTCAGGCTAAATTGGTGGTATCCCGAGTAACAGTCAAGAAAGCTGAGAAGTTCGCACCCTGTAGTCGAATCCACTACCTGATCTATTCTTGGTAGACCAAATGGATTCTTGGGGCACGCTTTGTTAAGATCGGTGTAGTCAACGCACATGCGCCATTTACCGTTTTTCTTCCGGACGAGAACTGGGTTTGCCAGCCAATCCGAGTGATAGACCTCTTTGATGAACCCGGCTGCGAGAAGCTTGGTTATCTCCTCCCGAATAGCATCTTTTCGATCCTGAGCGAAGCGCCGCAGCCGTTGCTTGACTGGCTTGGCGTCTGTCTTCATGTTGAGGGCGTGCTCGATCACCTCCCTTGGTACGCCCGGCATGTCGGACGGTTTCCACGCAAAGATATCCTTGTTGGCTTGGAGGAAGGTGACGAGCACGTCTTCCTATTTGGGGTCGAGTCCGGTCCCGACTAGAGCAGTCTTGGAGGGGTCAGAAGGGTCCAAGGGGATCTTCTTTGTGTCAGAGTCTGCTGAAATTCCTGACTTCGCTGCTTTTTTTGCCGGAACTTGGTTATCCTCGACTTCAGTTGCGATGGCTTGCCGAATGTTGTTGCGTCCGACTGCCGCCTCTTGTGATTGAGCCAGTTTGCAGCTCTCCTTGTCGCAGGTGAAGGCTTGCTTGACATCGCTGCGGAGGGAGAGGACTCCTGCTGGCCCTGGCATCTTGAGCACCACGTAGGTATAGTGCGGTATCACCATGAATTTGGCGAGCGCCGGTCGTCTGAGTATTGCGTGGTACGCAGTCTCAAAGTCGGTGACCTCGAAGCAGATGTTTTTTGTGCAGAAGTTATCCCGCGTGCCGAAGGTGACCGGCAAGGTTATTTGCCCGAGTGATGTTGAAGACAGGCCGGGAATTATCCCGAGGAAGGGCGCCGTACTCAGCCGCAGATCTGAACGAGAAATCTTCATCTCATCTAGGGTCTTGGCGAAGAGGATGTTGAGCGCGTTGCCTCCGTCTATGAGAACCTTCTTCAACTTGATGTTCTTGACAACCGGGTCTAGGATGAGTGGGTAGCGTCCTGGGTGTGAAACCCGATCTGGATGATCTGCGTGGGTGACCATGATGGACGTCTCTGACCAGCACAAATATTGGGGGGCGTCTGCTGTAGAGATTGTGTTGATGTCGCGTGCTGTTAGCTTCTGCTTCCGTTTGGACTCATACGCTGATGGCCCTCCGAAGATGTGGTTGAGCTCGGCCTGGGGATCTTGAAAATCATCGGCCAAGTCCTGGTCAGGCTTGTCTTTGCCCTTGTCAGCGTCAGATGATGAAGCTTGCTCGGAGGCAAACTTCTTGAGCATGAAGCAGTCTTTGGCCATGTGCTTGCCTTTGGGGTGGAAGGGGCATGGCCCATTCATGACTTTCTGGTAGTCGTTGTTCCTTGGGGGCCACGACCGAGTGTGCTCCATGTTGACCATCTCGTTGTCCGACTTCCGCTTGCGGTTTCCAGACTTGTTCTGCGATGGCTCATTGTCAGTTTTTGCCTTTATGTCTTTTTGCTGGGGCTCTTTCTTCTTGTCGAGGGCCTCTGCGACTGCCTCGGCCGAGTCGGTGTATTTGTTTGCCATATCGAAGAGAGCCCTGACAGTGGCTGGAGGCTTCCGAGTGAATTTCGCGATGAATGGGGCGTCCTTTACTCCCTTGCGGAAGGCAGCGATGACGACCTCGTCCTTGATCATTGGGATTTGGTTGTGCTTCTCGGAGAACCTCTTGATGAATTCGCGCAGAGACTCATTCTTCCTCTGGTGTAGTTGATATAAATCGTGCTTGGAAGACGGCCTCTCATAGGTCCCCTGGAAATTAGCGATGAACCGCTCCCTGAGTTCTCCCCAGGAACCGATCAACCGCCTCGGGAGCCCGGTTAGCCATGTCCTCGCGGAGTCGGCCAGGGCGACCGGGAGGTAGTTAGCCATGTCTTTGTGGTCACCTCCGGTAGCTCAAATTGCTAGGGTGTATACGGTGAGCCAGGATTCAGGGTTGGTTTTGCCGTCGTATTTCTCGATCCCCGTAGGCTTGAAGCTTGACGGCCAATCGATGTCCTGTAGCTCGTGGGTGAAAGCTAGAATGCCTTCACCTTCGTGAAGGCTCCGGCTCTGACCGCAGCAGTTAAACCGCTCATGGTGAAGACCGAAACGCTGATGCTCGTCCTCCAGTCAGGGGCGCTTGTTCTCTTCGCATTCATGGCGCCGAGCATTGATGTTGTGGCGGAGGTCGTGTTGTAGACGGACTCGGAGGTCTTGGTTGAACTGGCAGTCGTTCTGGTGACGCTACCGATCGTTGTTATTGGTGTTGTCGAGTGATGTTTTCTGTGACTCCTCGTGTGGCTAACTTGAACCAGTTGTCCAGCGTCGTGCTGATGTAGGTGAGCTTGCTGCTGGAGAACCCGACCGGTTGGTTGGTACAAGTGTGTTGCCCGACTGCTGGTGCTGCTGACAGGTGGTAGTTGTAATCATCGCCTTGATCCTGGCGATAGTCGGGGTGGCCTGGTGATCAGGCCCGAGCTGGAGCGTGTCCAGCAGGGTTGCGGCGGTCATGACGTTCTGTTGTGGTGTGACGAAGACGTCGTGGTCGCCGACTTTGGTCTAGAGGATCTGTTGCTGAGCGGTTCACCCAGCCTTGCGTAGCTCGTCATTGTGAGCCTCGCGGTCGGCTTCCTTCTGTTGCCATAGTCAGCATGCCTCCTCTTGCTGCTCCTCTTGTAGTTGGTGTACCTCTGGTGGAGGGGTTGAAGCCATGAAGACCTCGCGGGGTAGAAGGAAACTCGCCAGACTGGAGTCTGAACTGGTGTTCGAACCGTTGTCCGACCTGGAGTCAGACTCCAAGTAGTTCATCGGAGTAAGAATGACTCTGACCTCCCTAGATCCAATCTAAAACGGCCTTGGGCCATGTCCAAACTGAATTACAGGGGATCGGGTCTACCATGTAAGATGTAGATCTGCAGCGTTGCTGAGCCCATGCGGGAGATTGACGATCTCTCCCCTTCCTAGCCCGACCCGGGCTGGCTCAGGGCCTAGCGCCAGTCGGACGCCAAAGGAGAGAGTTGTCCCAAGGCTTAATGAAGTAGAAGCTTGCCGCAGTAGATCGGCGACAGTGACTGCGACGTCTTGTGGGCCGACTGGCGCGGAGTCGGCTGGTTGAATTGGGTCTACGTCGGCCAAGGCGAGGTTGCTGAACCTGTCGGTGACGAAGTCGAGGCTTCCAAATGAAATTGTGTCCTCGGGGGAGAATTTGTCGCCGTCGACTCCTGTTGTTGGATCCATCGAGGTTGTTGATATAGATCTCGCCGAAGGCCTCTACCAGGCATGCCAACTATCGATGTTTTACACCGGCAATATGATTATAGGGCTACCCGGCGAATGGAAACTCGGTGGATTGTAAAGGAACACAGAAAGATTTTATACTGGTTCAGGCCCTTGATGTGAGGTAATACCCTACGTCCAGTTGTGGTGTTATTCCTTCGAGGATTTGTGTTGATCTATCATCTTCTCGCCAACCCTGCCTCCCCTTATATACTGGGGAACCGGGGTACAAGATAGGAATCCCAGCCAGATATCGCCAAGGGATTTCCTCTTAGAGATACAACTTACCCGACTAGGACTGTATATTCCTTATTGTACAAGGAAAAGTCTGTCGGGTGCTACTATATCTTTAATTACAAGTCTCGGCCCATCCTCTATCCGAGTGGCCCATATGCTTGTGATGAGGTACCCGGGGCCCATGGCCTCCACACTAATGCGAGGATCGGGTACCTTATTTGGCTACAACTTTGTTGGGTAGGATACGCCCCATGAGGGTCGCCAGTTGAATCCTATGCTAATGCGAGGTTCAGGTACCTTATTCGGCTACAATTTTGCCAGGTTGGGTATGCCCCAAGAGGATCACCAGCCGAATCCTGCGCTAGCACAGCGTTCGGGTACCTGTTTGGCCAAAACAGGGAAACAAGCCACTATGGAGGCCATGGGCCCCGAGTACCTCAAGGAAGGCAATTACGGCCACTTGGACAGAGGGTGGGCCCATCCCTACAATTGGAGATAGAGTAGGACTCGGCATCATATTACTTTGCATGACAAGGAAAGAGATATAATCCTAGCCGGACTTTCTATGTACTAATAAGGAAAACCCTTGGTCGGATTCCGACTGGGATTCCTACCCTGTAACCTTGTCCCCCGGTATATAAGGGGAGGCAGGGCGCCCCCTGAGGGGAGAAGAAGCATAGAATCTCACCAGAGAAACCTCAAAGGCAATACACCACAACTGGATGTAGGGTATTACCTCATCTTGAGGGCCTAAACCAGTATAAATTGTTTCCTGTTCCTTTGCAATCCATCAAGTTTTGGTCTCATGAGTAGCCCCATATTCTTATTGCCGATACAAAACATCGACAGTTGGCACGCCAGGTAGGGGCATCGGCGAGATCATCTTCAATAAGCCTGATGGATCTACTCATCGGAGTTGACGGCATCAACTTCTTCCCGAACAAACAATCACCTTCGGGAGCCTCGACTTCGTCGATGACAAATTCAGCAACCTTACCCTGTCCGACTCGGATTCCATTCGATCGGCCAAGGATCAAGCCGACTCCGTGCCGGTCAGCCAATGTAACGCTGCAGTGATCTTTGGCGACATGCTGCGGCGATCTCCAATATGCCTGAGTCTAGGGACAACTCTTTCTTTCGGTGTTCGACTCGGACTCGATTTTGAGCCGGCCGAGATCGGGCTAAGAAAGGAGGAGATCGTCAATCTTCCATTCGGACTCTGCAATGCTGTGGATAGCTTCAATCAGCATCTAACGCAGCAAACCCGATCCCCTGGAGTTCTACTCGGATACGGCTTAGAGCCGCTCGAGATTGGATCTAGGGAGGTTGGGGTCGTTATTACCCCCCTCAACTATTCCGACTCCGACTCTAAGTCGGACAGCAGTTTGGCAAGCTTCTCTCCGCCACATGAAGTCTTTATGACATCCAAGGGTTCAACTCCCACTCAGGAGGTGTGGGAGCCATGGGCCCCGGGTACCTCACTACAAGCACATGGGCCACTCGGATAGAGGATGGGCCAGATCATGTAATTAGAGATAAAATAGCACCCGGCAGGTTGTACCTTATACAATAAGGAAACATAGCCTTAGTCGGATAGGATTCTATCTCTAATAAGGAAATCCCTTGGTCGTATCCGACTGGGATCCTTACCATGTACCCCTGTCCCCTAGTATATAAAGGGAGGCAGGGCGCCCTATGAGGGCAACCCGAGATCATCGATCACAAATCCATCTCAGAGGAATAACACCTCAACTGGACGTAGGGTATTACCTCACCTTGAGGGCCTGAACCAGTATAATTCCCTCGTGTTCCTCTGCAATCCACCGAATTCCAGTTCGCCGAGTACCCCCATAGTATTATTGCCGGTGCAAAGCATCGACAGTTGGCGCGCCAGGTAGGGGACCGGCGAGTTCTTCATCAACAGATTCGATGGATCCCACCAACGGAATCAGGAGCAACAAGTTCTCCAACGGAGACACCATCACCTTCGGGAGCCTTGATTTCGTCGCCGATCAACTCGGCAACCTTTCTTTGGCTGAGGCAGATCCGATCTCGCCAGCCGAAGAGCCAGCCGGCGTTGCGCCAGTCGGCCCCAGGGACGTCACCATCTCTTTCGACGATCTACTACGACAGTCCCTCACGTCGCCGGACATCGGGACAATTCTCTCCCTCGGCGTCCGACTCGCGCTAGGCCTTGAGCCAGCGCGGGTTAGGCCAAGAGGGGGAGAGATCGTCAATCTCCCCTACGGATTCGGCGACGCTGTGCATCCACAACCCGCGCAGCAGACCCGACCTCCAGCAATTCAGTTCGGACACGGTCATGAACCGTTTCAGATTGGATCTAGGGAGGTCGGAGTCGTCCTAACTCCGATAAACTACTCGGAGTCCGACGCTAAGTCGGATAGTGGTTCGAGCATCAACTCGGACTCCACCTTGGCAAGCTTCCTCCTCCCCCGCGAGATCTTCATGGCTTCAACACCACCTTCCGAGGTGCGCCGACTGCAAGAGGAGCAGCATGAGGAGGCGCTCCGAGTGCAACAAGAGGAGGCCAACCGACAAGCTCGCAATGACGGGCTTCGACAAGCTGGGCGAGCCGCCCAGCAGCAGATCCTCCGAACCAAAATCGGCGACCACGATGTCTTCGTCACGCCACAACAGAACGTCGTGGCCGCCGCAACTCTGCTGGACACGCTCCAGTTTGGGCCGGACCATCAGGCCACACCAACCATCGCCAAGATCAAGGCGATGATTACTGCTGCCGCCTGCCAGCAGCAAGAACAGTCAGGCAACACTCACGTACCGACCCGTCGACGGGCTCTCCAGCGGCGAGTCATCTGCATCAGCACGACGACGGGCAGCCGGCTCCACCCGGCAGCATGAAGAATCCGCCAAACAACACTCGGCAATACCAACTACGACAACCGGCGGCGTCACCAATATGACCGCGACACGATCAAGACCTCCGATCGCGTTACAACGCGATCTTCGCACACTATAAATGCCCGGCGCGAAGAGCGCGAAGAGGATGAACGCCGCGACTGGAGACGAACAGAGCGCTTCGTCTCCACTACGAGCGACTACACCGCCAAAACCGAAGCCCGAGTCCTCACGATAATGAAGGCATCCCAGCCTTTTACTCGGGAGTTACAGGACGTCCGATGGCAGTCGGCTTTAAGCCTACCGGATTGAAAAGTACGACGCAAGACCAACCCAGAGTCCTGGCTCACCGTTTACGTCCTAGCAGTTCAAGCTGCTGGGGGCGACAGCAGAGCCATGGCTAACTACCTCCCAGTCGCGTTATCCGACTCGGCGAGGACATGGCTGACAGGCCTCCCAAGGCGGTCGATCGGTTCCTGGGGACAGCTCAGGGAGCGGTTCATCGCAAACTTCAGGGACCTACGAGAGACCGGCTTCCGAGCACGACCTCTACCAACTGCATCAGAAAAAGAACGAGTCTCTACGGGAATTCATCAAAAGGTTTTCCGAGAAGCGCAATCAAATCCAACATCAAAGACGAGGTCGTCATCGCGCCTTCCGCAAGGGAGTAAAAGACCCCCGCTCATCGCGAAGTTCACTCGAAAGCCACCTTCCACCGTCCGGACTCTCTTCGACATGGCCAACAAGTACGCCGACTCAGCTGAAGCCGTCGCAGAGGCTTCGACGAGAAGAAGGAGCCCCGACAAAAGACAACAGGGCAAAAGCCGACAACGAGCAGCCTCAGAACAAGTCTGGCAGCCGCAAGCGGAAGTCGGACAACGAGGTGGCTAACATGGAGCGCAGTCGGTCACGGCCCCAGCGAAACAACGACTACCAGAAAGTCATGAGCGGGCCTTGCCCCTTTCACCCAAGGGCCGGCACGCAGCCAAAGACTGCCACATGCTCAGAAGTTTGCCTCCGAGCAGGCTTCATCCTCTGCCGTCGGCGACAAGGACAAGGACAAGCCAGACTCGGGTCCGGCGGACGACTTCCAGGACCCCCAAGCCGAACTCAACCACATCTTCGGGGGGCCACTCGCGTACGAATCCAAGCGAAACAGAAGCTATCAGCGCGGGACATTAACGCGGTCTCCACAACGGATGCCCCCAATACTTGCGCTGGTCAGAGATGGCTATCACCTTCAACCGCGCGGATCACCAGATCGGGTTTCCCACCCGGGACGATACCCACTCGTCCTGGATCCGGGTCGTCAAAAATATTAGGCTGAAGAAAACCCTCATCGACGGAGGCAGTGCGCTCAACATCCTGTTCGCCAAGACTTTTGGACGAGATGAGAATTCCTCGTTCAGAACTACGGCGAGCACCGCGCCCTTCCATGGGATAATCCCCGGCTTGTCATCAACCCCACTCGGGCAGATAACCTTGCCGGTGACCTTCGGCACGCGGGACCAACTTCCGCACGGAAAACATCTCCTTCGAGGTAGCCGACTTCGAGACCGCGTATCACGCGATACTCGGACGACCGGCCTCGCCAAGTTCAAGGCGATTCCGCACTACACATACATGGTGCTGAAGATGCCCGGGCCAGCCAGGAGTTTCTCCCTCCGCAGCGACGCTAAGCAAGCCTTCACCTGCGACAAGGAGAGCTGCGAGCTGGCTCAAACACAAGAAGCGGCAGTCGGGCGCGACAGCATTCGGCAAGCCGCTACATCTGAAGTCGATCAAGATCCAGTTCCGGCGAAAAAAGCAGCGAAGTCGGGAATTTCAGCGGACTCTGACACGAAGAAGATCCCCTGGACCCTTCGACCCCTCCAAGACTGCCTTAGTCGGGACCGGACTCGACCCAAATAGGAAGACGCGCTCGTCACCTTCCTCCAAGCCAACAAAGATAATCTTCGCGTGGAAACCGTCCGACATGCCGGGCGTACCAAGGGAGGTGATCGAGCACCCTACACGTAAAGCCAGACGCCAAGCCGGTCAAACAACGGCTGCGGCGCTTCGCTCAAGACCGCAAGATGCTATCCGGGAGGAAATCACCAAGCTCCTCGCAGCCGGCTTCATCAAGGAAGTCTACCACCCGGACTGGCTGGCCAACCCAGTCCTGGTCCGGAAGAAAAACGGTAAATGGCGCATGTGCGTCGACTACACCGACCTCACAAAGCGTGCCCCAAGGACCCATTTGGTCTTCCCAGGATAGATCAGGTGGTCGACTCCACGGCGGGGTGCGACCTACTCAGTTTTCTCGATTGTTATTCGGGTATCATCAAATTAGCTTGAAGGAACAAGACTGTTTAAAGACATCTTCATCACGCCGTTTGGAGCGTATTGCTATATCACAATGCCGTTCGGTCTGAAAAACGCAGGCGCAACCTACCAAGGGCTATTCAGCGGTGTCTGCACACTCAGATCGGGCGCAACGTGGAAGCCTACGTCGACGATGTGGTGATCAAGTCTAAATCCAGACAAGACCTCATTGACGACTTGGAAGAAACCTTCCAAAACCTTCGAAGATTCAAGATGAAGTTGAACCGGACAAGTGCACCTTCGGGGTGCCGTCTGGGAAGTTACTCGGCTTCATCGTCTCGCACCGCGGCATCGAGGCTAACCCGGAGAAAGTCAACGCCATCAAGAACATGGCGCCCCCGACCAAACTCAAAGACATCCAGAAGCTGACAGGCTGCATGGCGGCACTCAGTCGGTTTATCTCCCGACTGGGCGAACGGGGCATGCCTTCTTCAAGCTCCTCAAAAAGGCGGACACCTTTCAGTGGACCCCGGAAGCCCAGCAAGCCTTCGAAGACTTCAAAGAATTCCTCACATCACCCCCCGTGCTAGCGTCACCCCTGCCCCAAGAACCATAATGCTTTATCTGGCGGCAACAACAGGTAGTCAGCACGGTGCTGGTAGTGGAGCGATCCGAACAGGGTCATCTTCAAAAAATACAACGGCCAATCTATTTTGTCAGCGAGGTCCTTGCGACTCCAAAACAAGATACCCGCAGGTCCAGAAGCTGCTATACGGCCTACTCATCACAGTCCGAAAGCTGGTGCACTACTTTCAAGCACATCAAGTCACGGTGGTCACAGCGTTTCCACTCGGGGATGTCCTTCATAATCGCGAGGCCACCGGCCGAATCGCTAAATGGGCACTCGAGCTGATGGCGTTTGACATCACCTTTCAGCCACGGACAGCTATCAAATCTCAAGCTCTAGCCGACTTCGTGGCCGAGTGGACAGAAGTTCAACTCCCAACAACAACAACAAAGCTAGAGTATGGACAATGTACTTCGACGGTTCTTACGGATCGGCGGTGCGGGGCGGTGTCATACTGACATCCCCCACTGGCGAAAAGTTGAAGTACGTACTACAAATCCACTTCCCGGCTTCCCACAACGTCGCCGAGTACGAGGCTCTGTTCACGGGCTCCGCATCGCCATATCACTCGCATACGTCGACTGGTTGTGCGCGGAGACTCCCAACTCGTGGTCAACCAAGTCATGAAAGACTGGACATGTCTCGACGACACAATGGCGGCATACTGTCAGGAGGTCGCAAGTTGGAAAACAAGTTCGACGGGCTGGAAATCACACACGTCCTGCGTCAATACAACGACGCGGCCGACGAGCTGGCAAACATGGGATCCAAGCGAGAAGCGGTCCCGCCTGGAATCTTCATCGAGCAACTTATGGAGCCATCAGTCAAGAAGAAACCGGCACAAGAGCAGTCGGGAGGCGAGCCTACCCCGACCACCGACGAAGTGCTGCACATATGTCAAGACTGGAGGGGTCCTGTTCTCAAATTCCTCCTGGACGATGAACTCCCAGAAGATCGCAATCAAGCCGAGCAAATCAAGCGTCGAAGCAAAAGCTTCCTGCGAGTCGGAGAAGACCTGTACCGAAGGAGCGCATCCGGTGTCCTCATGCGCTGTGTCACCACCGAGGAAGGCAAGCAGATCCTGCATTCAATCCACTCGGGCATATGTGGCAACCACGCTGCATCCAGGACGTTAGTCGGAAAAGCTTACCGGCAGGGATTCTTCTGGCCCACCGCAGTCACAGACGCCAAAGACATCGTTCGCAAGTGCGAGGGTTGCCAGTTCTTCGCAAGACAGACAAATCTTCCGCCCAGGAACTCCAGACTATCCCATCTCTTGGCCATTCGCAGTATGGGGGCTCGACATGGTCGGGCCATTCAAGAAAGCGCCAGGAGGGTTCACACATTTATTCGTCGCAGTGGATAAATTCACCAAGTGGATTGAGGCTAAACCTGTCGCAACAATCACGGCGGCACGAGCAAAGGACTTCATCTTGAGTATTCTATACCGGTTTGGGGTCCCTAACCGCATCATAACCGACAACGGCACTCAGTTCGCGGCAGGCCTATTCTAAGATTTCTGCGACGACTTCGGCATCAAGATCTGCTATGCATCTGTGGCACATCCGCGGAGCAACGGGCAGGTTGAACGAGCCAACGGCATGGTCTTACAAGGCATCAAGGCCAGGATATACGACCGACTACAACCATATGCGGGTCGGTGGGTACAAGAACTACCATCCGTTCTCTGGTCTCTCAGAACCACGGTTAGTCGGGCAACAGGGCAATCCCCTTTCTTCCTGGTCTACGGTACTGAGGCATGCTACGACTGAGATACAGTTCGGCTCTCCGCGAGCCCGGGCTTACTCCGAAGACGATTCCAACAGCACCCGACTGATCGAATTAGATCAGCTGGAAGAAGCAAGAGACGCCGCAACAATCCAGTCGGCAAGATATCTTCAAGGCCTGCGTCGCTACCTACACAATCGCAATGTCCGTGGCCGCGCCTTCTTGGTCGGGGATCTCGTTCTAAGGAAGATACAACCACCAAGGACAGGCATAAACTATCCCCATCTGGGAAGGGCCGTTCATTATAGCCGAGGTCACGCGGCCAGGCGCTACGACTGAAGACCAAAGACGGCGTCCTCATCACCAACTCATGGAATATAGAACAGCTACGTCCTTTCTATACCTGAGTTTTACTTTTTCCATGTGTACAGTTTTTCCTGACTCACTACGCCGCTTGTTCCAATCGAGTAGTGAGTCGGGGGCTGCATGTATATATGTGTTCTGTCAATAACATACAAGCTTATCTCACTCGGTTATGAAGCCTTGCCACGACTGATGCGTTGGCCCGAGTATAGCATCTTCCTCTGAACGATTTTTATCAAGTTCTATCGAACTAACTCGGTGCATGCTACATGGTCGGGTAAAGCTAATGACAACCGAATAATAAGTTTGGCGGCACGACACATATATTCACACATGATCGTATATGAAAGCATATGTATACACCGACTACAAAATATATTGCTTTACAGACCAGGTCTCGGGTAATCGCTTCAGCAGTCGGCTTCGCCTGTGAGATCAGCTCCAGCGCTTCCTCGGGCGTCGTCTCCTCGGAAAATCCCTCCCCGATGGCCTCAATGTCCGCCCTCGGGTAGATGGACTTGGTCATTGCTAGGGTCTGGGCCACGCCGGCGGCAACCCGCTCGTCTGAGTACTTTTCAGGGCACTCGGCGCATCCTCGAGACGCCCCATTATTTGAGGAATTCTGCTACAGCTGGTCCCCACTGGGGCGGGGATCCACAAGGTCAAGGAGCCCCTTCACGGACCCGACAAGGGCCTCCCGTGACTCCCGGATTGATCTTATCTCCTCCGTGTAGAACGGTACTGGGCCTGGACGTTAGCTCTCATGCTGCCAGATCGGCCGGCAAGTATGCTTGTCAGGATCGGCTACACGCAGGGTGAGTAATGTATTGGCTGAGATCACAGTCGGGTTGAGGACTTACTTTCGTAGTCGGCCTCCCACCCGGCCACGGTCTTCTCCAGTTCGGCCTTCTCCTTACCGAGCTCGACGACGGCCTTCTCCAGCTCGGACTTCTCCCGGTCAAGCTCGGTATTGGCTTTTGTCAGGTCGGCCTTGACTCTTTCAAGCTCGGCCTTGGCTTCTTCGGCCTCCTTCAGCTGCGACTCCCTCTCCGCTTCGAGGTCTGCACCACAGACTAGCCAAGAGCTCAATCGCGCAGTCATGACACCACCAAGCAGTCGGATCGACGTCACCGGATGAATACACCAACGGTCCAGTCGGGGAGATATGCTCGAGGATTTTACCTCTGACCTTCTCGGCTAAGGCCCATGTCTCAGCCCTGAGTTGGTCAGCGCCGCTCTTCAGCCAGGCCTCCCTGCTCGTGTGACGCGCCTCCATCTCGGCCTTCAATGCCCGGAGCTGTTGTAATTCTGCGAGATGAGGAGCCATCTCGACTAGGATCTCTGTCATCGCCTCATTGCGGTCGACGAGTTTCTACTCAGGACAAGGAACAAACCGACGACAGAGTCAAACATCAAGACAAGAAGATTGCTGGAGCTTCACTACGAGAATCATACCGCGACCCCTTGGGACCCATTGATGGCGGCACGAATCAGGCTCTCGCGCTCTCTCCTTGCGATGATTTCATCAAGTCTGAAGCTCTTCATAGTGCCGTCGCGAGTGGTCCACGAGAAGGTCCGGGGCATCACGCGTGGGGGAGCTTCGATCCGAGGCAAATGTGGGATCTCTGGTGGCGGCGGCAACGGCGACGATGGCGGTGACGACAACCATGAAGGCGACGGGGTCCCGGCCTCGGCATCGCCTTCCCCTACAACATTGGGGACCGGATCGGGGGATCCGTCCCCTGCTTCCGCGACGTATGGTGCCTCGGGGGCCGGGGCCTCAGCTTCAACAGCCACCTCTCGGTCGACTGGCGGTAGCGGCCCTGTAGTCGGAGCCACCTCGGTTTCAGCAACCGGGTTGGCCACCGGCACAGCAGGTGTGCTCGCCGCTGCTGACTCGGCTGGGGCGGATTCATCAAGCGGGGCAGATGGGCCGACCTTTTTGAGGTCGATATCGGCCCGCTTCCTGCACAACGAAGCAAGACATCAAGACTGTATTCAACATACGACGGCTACAGAATGCTCGGAGTAGCGCACCTCTTGGAAAACTTCAGCTTCCTGCTAGCGTACCCGCTCCCCGGCGAAGCGCTGGCATCGGCGCTCGCCCCGGACGGTGTCGCCGACGGCAGAGGCATATCGGCCTGAGTCGGCCTCGACTCTGGTACGTTGGTTCGGGTTCCTTTGCCCCAATCGGCCTCCGCTCTGGTTGGCTCCTGGCGGCGCTGTTGCTGGGTATGACAACGTCGAGCCAAGCCAGCTGCTCTCAGCCTGGGACTCGACCGCGTAGGCGTTGTGGCAGCGGTGTCCTTTATCTTCAAGCTACGCTCACGGCACGCGCTGTCATGGCCCCCTCGCCCCGATATAAAATTGGCTTTTTCCCCGCTCTCTTGGAGTCGGGTTGGGCATCAGAGGGACTCCTTGGCCTCTTCTTCGACGCGACCGCAGACAATGGGCGAGAATCTCATCAAATTCCTCATGCACTACAAGCAAGTCGACAAGATACCATCACGCAAGGTTGAACAATATCGTTCAACAGGCGTTCACCACAGAAGAAAGTACAAGTTTACCTTGGTCCGCGGCCGATGAAGCTATAGGCAGCAACTCGGCGGTTATCATCTTCGGTGGCAACGACCCTTCTGAGAAGTAGCCGAACAAGGTATCGGTTACTGCCCCTTGTCCGCTGTCTCGCTGCTCACCCGGTCGGGATCGTGCTTACCTCTGAAGGCCCAGCCGAAAGCACTTCTCAGCTTCAGCGGCTGGACGCGCCTCGTCAGGAAACGACGAGCCACCCAGGGCCTGTCAAGCCGGCCTCTTGAGGTCATCTATCTTCGTTAGCAATATGTGTGCCTGGCCCAGTTCTTCAAAGGTTGGCTCCGAAGACCAGCTTGGCAACACCACGGCGGCATACCAGTAAACGGGGGCAAGGAAGGAGCCAGATTGGCGCAGTAAAACCATCCTTGTGCCAGCCCTTCAGAGAAGATTTCAAGGGCAAATCGATATATGTTTTCTTCCCATCACTCTTAGTTGAAGACCAGCCCCCAATCACACTGATATTACTCTTGGAAGGCTGGGGCTTGACATGGAACAAATGTCGGAAGAGGATGAAATGGGGCTCAACACCCAGAAAGCACTCGCAAAGGGTAACGAATATGGAGATCTGAAGAATCGAGTTGGGATTTAAATGCACCACCCAGCCCGTAGAAATCAAGGATGCGGCGGAAGAAATCAGACGACGGAAGACACAAGCCCCGATCAAAGAAAGAGGCGAAAACTACCGTTTCACCAGGCCGGGGGTTGGGGCTCGACTCATCCCTCGCCGACCGCCAACGGATCACTTCTTGGCTGGGCAACTTCAGCTCGCTCTCCAGCCGTCTCAGCTTCACCGAGCCGCAATCCGAGATCGGCCAAGAACTCCCTGGCGCACCCGCAGGATTCGTCACCTTCGGCATGACTGGAGGCGTTGAGATTTGGGGGAAAGCAAATCGGGGGCTTGGAATAGATGAAGAGGATTGAAATCGCCCGAGTCCGGGTGAGGAGCGGCTGCTGCTAACCCTAGCCGGGCGGGAGGCGAAAAGCTAGGCGCGAAGGTGGAAGATGAAGAGATTGGTTGCTTTGGGGAAGACGATGGAATCTTTTTCTCTCTCCCCATCCTTTTATAGCCTGAACTGACTAGATGGACTCAGGCCCACACAGTTGGTATTGGGCCTACAAGATATGAGTTCCTACAGTAGCATGCTCCATGTGGGCTGCCCGCAGGCTGAGTTGAAATAATAGCGCTGGTGCTACTCACAGGAATCGATGAGGTAAACAGATATGCTCCATGAGAGCCTTATTGCTAAACAAATATGTTTGGGTATCTGTCTTATTCACCAGGTCTCGAGGATATATCCTAACAAGGATCACAAGCTGGTCTTCATTAAAATTGGGGATGCAGGTATCTCTCTCGAGTACACCTAACCACGTAATGGATTTATTTTTCATACAGTGGTACTCGGCCTATATGGCCGGCCACCAGTTGCCATGAGCAACATTACTCCAGCCGACATGACGCTGAAGAGTCTAACTCTCGAGTAGTGCACTACTCGGGAGAGACTATAAATTCCTCATTCCGCTGACATGATGCGGATGAGTCTAACTTCTGGGTGGGACGCCACTCGGGAAAGACTATAACACTCCTTTCCAGCTGACATGACGCTGAAGAGTCCATATACGAGTAGTATCCTAACTCGGCAAGACTATAAACACACATTCCGACTGACATGAAGTCGAAGAGTCCTATATACGAGTAGCCTCCTACTCGGAAGACTGAATTATATTCCGGTTGACATGATACCGAAGAGTCTCATATACTAGTAGTATCTACTCGGGAAGACTTCCAGGTTAGAATATCTTTGACTTTATGTTTAATTGTCTTCACAATTAAGCACAAAGTCGGGGGCTACACCTAATAGGTGCGCCTATTCGGCGCACACTATTCATATATTTACATGAAGCCTTCATAGCCTCGCTGCCAGCTGACATGAAGGCAGGACTCGGGAAGACTTACTCGGACAAAGAGTACTCGGGAGCATCGCACTCGGTAACCTTCACCGTGGAGGAAGAGCAACTCGGCATCAGCTGTGACTCAACTATGAAGGTCTCAGGGGCTTACTGTGGGAGCCATGGGCCCCGGGTACCTCACTACAAGCACATGGGCCACTCGGATAGAGGATGGGCCAGATCATGTAATTAGAGATAAAATAAGCACCCGGCAGGTTTGTACCTTATACAATAAGGAAACATAGCCTTAGTCGGATAGGATTCTATCTCTAATAAGGAAATCCCTTGGTCGTATCGACTGGGATCCTTACCATGTACCCCTGTCCCTAGTATATAAAGGAGGCAGGGCGCCCTATGAGGGCAACCCGAGATCATCGATCACAAATCCATCTCAGAGGAATAACACCTCAACTGGACGTAGGGTATTACCTCACCTTGAGGGCCTGAAACCAGTATAATTCCCTCGTGTTCCTCTGCAATCCACCGAATTCCAGTTCGCCGAGTACCCCCATAGTATTATTGCCGGTGCAAAGCATCGACAGGAGGCACGCCGACTACGAGAACAACAAGAGGAGGAAGCCAACTGACTATGAGAACAACAAGAGGAAGACGCAAGATGCTTACAGGCCGAGCGCGATGCCGCAATGACGATGTGCGCAAGGCTGGGTGGACTACTCAACAAGATATCTCTAGACCGAGTTGGCGACACAACGTTTTCGTAACTCTCAACAGAATGTTGTGGCCGCTGCACTCTACAGATACACATACAATTTGGCTTGATACCAGGCCACCCCGATGATAGCAAGGATTAAAGCCATGATCACCGCTGCTACATGCCAGCAGCGTCAACAGTCAGGCGACACACTCATACCTACTAGCAAGTCGGCTTCTCCAACGGCGATCTCATTTGCCTCAATGCGACGCCGAGTAGTCGGCTCTAGTCAGCCGCACACGGAGTCATGCCACACGTCACTCGGCAACCACAATAATGACCGGCGGCGCCGACATCAAGACGACCATCGGGATAACTAGGACGTCCGAGGCCGACTACGATGTGATCTTCGGCAAGACATCAACACACAACGCTGTGAACGTGAGGAAGATGAGCGCCTACTAAAAGACGAGAATGAGCGCTTCGGCCTCCACCATGAGCTATTTCACTGCCGTAGTCGGAGTCGGAGTCCTCACACAAATGAAGGTGTACTGGCCTTCACACACAAGCTGCAACAAGTTGACTGGCCATCAGGCTTCAAGCCGACTGGAATTGAAAAATACGATGGGAAGACTAACCCCAAGTCCTGGCTCATAGTTTACACTCTGGCGATCCGAGCAGCTGGAGGAGACTACAAGGCCATGGCTAACTACCTCCTAGTTGCTCTAGCCGAGCCGGCGAGGACATGGATAACAGGACTTCCTAAGAGATCAATCGGCTCCTGGGGAGAACTCCGGGAACGCTTCATCACCAATTTCCAGGAAAACTGAGAGGCCATCTTCCGAGTACGATCTGTATTAGTTGCATCAAAGGAAGAATGAGTCTCTTCATGATTTCATCAAGAGGTTTCCTGAGAAGAGGAATTCAATCCCAATGATCAAGGACGAGGTCGTCATCGCCGCCTTTCAAAAAGGAGTCAAAGACACCCCATTTATCGCTAAGTTCACTCGGAAGCCTCCCAACTCTGTCAAGGATTTGTTTGACATAGTGCACAAATACGCCGACTTGGCTGACGCTGTTGCTGAGGCCCTTGATGACAAAAAAGGCACCTCGACAGAAAAAGCAAAAGGACACCGATGACATAGCCCCAACTAAAGCGGGAACCGCAAACACAAGTCGGATGACTTCATTGTGGCAAGTCGGTGACAACTGTCTTGACTCCTAGAACTAAAGATTATCAGAATGACAATGACATGTTCGGTGGCTCACAAGCTCAAATGCAAGGATGGCATCCCCACTCCCAACTTGTGCAATACTGAACAGCTAAATCGTTTTCTGATAAATATTTTCTCCTTTATATGATATTCTCATCTAAATAGGCCAGGAGGTAACTCATTTCCCTATGGTCTAACTCGGATATGGCTTAGTGCCAGTCGGGATTGGATCTAGGGGGATGAGATCATCAATTCCTCACTCGGCCTCGCCATGCCGCAGCCGCTTACACCTAATAGGTGTACATATTGCGCATTTTCTTTTTTTGCTCTTAATGGTTGCAAAAGTACTCAAGTAGCATAAATTCCGATCCGTGAAGCTTTGCTCCATGAAAGACAAACTCAAGTCACCCAAAACGCATGTCTGGGAAAGAGCCATGAGCCGACTCCCGATGCTATGGGGCTATGACTAGTTGGGCAGAGTGTTTAAACGTAAGGGGTCAACTACTCGGGGAAATTAATATCAATAAGAGGAGGAACACATATTTACATCTATTGTAAAATACATAAATTTTCTTTGGGTGATTGTTTTCTTCATCAGATGCTACTCATCCGATATGTTTATAATGCAGGGCCAGTTCCAGATACGCGTAACAGGAACTCATGGCTATGAGCCGATCTCCTACGCTCGGGGGTTGGACCAGTCTGCCAAGATACACTTGGAGTGCGTCGCTTCAAGATTCACTCGGAATGCTCCATGAGGGCTACTGACTGAGTACTTGTGCTAGTCGGGACACAGATGTCACCTTTACTTTGGTACGCTCCATGTGGGCTAATAAAGGACATCTGGCACCAGTCGAGGCTCGAGTACCACTTGGCTGGGTAAGGTATGCCCCATGAGGGTCACCAGCCGAATCCTATGCTAATGCGAGGTTCGGGTACCTTATTCGGCTAATAATTGACCTCCGGTACCATTCGGAGCTCGGGTACAACTTTGCTGGAGTAACGTCACGCGCCCATAAGGGTCGCCAGCCGAATTCTATGCTAATGCAAGGTTTGGGTACCTTATTTGGCTAATAACTGACCTCTGGCACCATTCGGAGCTCGGGTACAACTCTGCTGGGTAAGGTACACCCCATAAGGGTCGCCAGCTGAATTCTATGCTAATGCGAGGTTCGGGTACCTTATTCGGCTAATAACTGACCTCCGACACCAGTCGGAGCTCCGGTACCCAACTCTGCTAGGGTAGGGGTATGCCCATGAGGGTCGCAGCCAAATCCTATGTTGATGCAAGGCTTGGGTACCTTATTTGGCCATAACTCTGTTGGGTTAGGGTAGCCCCATGAGGGGTTCGCCAACCGAATCCTATGCTAATGCGAGGTTCGGGTATCTTATTCGGCTACAATTTTGTTAGGTTGGGTATGCTCCAAGAGGGTCGCCACTTGAATCCTGCGCTAACGCAGCATTCGGGTACCTATCTAGCAAAAACATGGCAATAAGCCACTACTGGAGCTTTCAGTCGGGTGCAACATCAAACTCGAATTACGGAGGTGCTCATTATTTTTCAGACTGGGAGGCTCCAATCATTCAATTTTCACTGGAAGACGAACTTCCTAAAGATTACAACAAAGCCGAGTAAATCAAGCGACGGAGCAAAACCTTTATCGTAGTCAAAGAAGACCTATATCGTTGAAGCGCATCCGGAGTTCTCATGCATTGCGTCATACTTGAGGAGGGCAAGCAGATCCTGCAATATACCTACTCGGGCATCTGTGGCAACCATGCTGCATCCAGAACATAAGTCGGAAAGGCTTGCGGACAAAGATTCTTCTGGCTAATTGTGGTTACTGGCACTGAAGTACTCATCCTGATATGCGAGGGATGCCAATTTTATAGGGCTACGCTGGGTAGGTCGGTTTAGGCTGGCTTATTCGGTAGTAGGCCAAAGATATGAGTTCTTAAATAGCATGCCCTATTGGGTCGCCCGCTGGTCACGTTAAAATCGTGATGCAGGTACTATTTTACAAGAATTGATTAAATAATCAGATATGCTTTACGCTAAGACTACAACCGAGTGTATACATTCGGGTATCTTGATTATTTACCAAGTATTGAGGATACATCCTTATAAGGATTGATAGCTAATCTCCATCAAAATTGGGGATGCTGGTATCTCTCAAGTTCACCTAACCACATATTGAGTTAAAATCCAAAAAGTGATACTCAGTTTATATGCTTAGCCAAAAATTGCCCTGAGCAAAAATTCTTCCAGCTGACATGACGCTGAAGAGCCTAATTTCTGGGTGGTATACTATTCGGAGAAGGCTAAGAGGTTCAAGATCTTTGACTTTATGTTTAATTGTTTCACAATTAAGCACAAAGTCGGGGGCTACACCTACTAGGTGCGCCTATTTGGCACACACTATTCATATACTTCCATGAAGCCCTTCATAGCCTCGTTGCCAGCTAACATGAAGTAGGACTCGGGAGAAGAAGCACTCAGACAATGAGTACTTGGGAGCAAAGAACTTGGAAATCTCTTCACTGTGGAGGATGAGCGCTCGGCATCAGCTGTGACTCAACTATTAAGGTCTCAGGGGCTACTGTGGAGGCCATGGGCCCTGAGTACCTCAAGGAAGGCAATTATAGCCACTCCGACAGAGGGTGGGTCGGTCCCTACAATTGGAGATAGAGTAGGACTCGGCTTCATATTACCTTGCATGACAAGAAAAGGGATATAATCCTAGCCAGACTCTCTATGTACTAATAAGGAAAGCCCTTGGTCGGATTTCGACTGGGATTCCTACCCTTTAACCCTGTCCCCCGGTATATAAGGGGAGATAGGGCGCCCCCTGAGGGGAGAAGAAGCATAGAATCTCACTAGAGAAACCTCAAAGGCAATACACCACAACTGGACATAGGGTATTACCTCATCTTGAGGGCCTAAACTAGTATATATTGTTTCGTGTTTCTTTGCAATCCATCAAGTTTTAGGTCTCACGAGCAGCCCCATATTCTTATTGCCGATATAAAACATCGACAACCACTACTGGAGCTTTCAGTCGGGAGCAGCATCAAAACCAGAACCTACGGAGGTGCTCATTATTCAAGACTGAAAGACCCCAATCATTCGATTCCTATTAGAAGATGAACTTCCGTAAGATTGCAATGAAGCTGAGTAAATTGAGCGACAGCAAAACCTTAATCGTAGTTAGAGAAGACCTATATCGTCAAAGCGCATCCGGAGTTCTCATGCACTGCGTCACACCTAAGGAGGGCAAGTAGATCCTGCAATATATCCACTCGGGCATCGGTGGAAACCATGCTGCATCCAGAACATAAGTCAGAAAGGCTTGTAGACAAGGATTCCTCTAACAGATTGCGGTTACCGACACTGAAGTACTCATCCTGTCCTACAAGGGATGTCAATTTTTCGTTCGGCAAACTCACCTACCGTCACAGGAGTTGTAGACTATCATATGTGCAACGCATACTGAGTATGATCTACAGATCTGGCATCCTCAATTACATCACTATGGACAACGCACTTGGTTCATGGGCAGCATATTCAAAGATTTCTGCAATTGATTTCGGGCATGAAAATCTACTACGCTTCAGTGGTACACCCCCAAAATGATAGGCAGGTCCAACACTAATCAAAATCTCCGGATTTTATAGGGCTATTGCTGGGTAGATCGGTTTAGGTTGACTTATTCAGTAGTAGGCCAACGATATGAGTTCTTAAATAGCATGCCCTAGTGGGTCGCCCGCTGATCACGTTTAAATCGCGATGCAAGTGCTATTTTTCAAGAACTGATTAAATAATCAGATACGTTTCAT
The DNA here is from genome assembly GCA_003991445.1 of Oryza meyeriana var. granulata. Classification (NCBI taxonomy): domain Eukaryota; kingdom Viridiplantae; phylum Streptophyta; class Magnoliopsida; order Poales; family Poaceae; genus Oryza; species Oryza meyeriana. Next base: position 47,850 of record RYFJ01001720.1, on the reverse strand, counting down.
GCTAAGCCTACAGCCGGGTGTATACGTTCGGGTATCTTGATTATTTTAAGGTATGGAGGATATATTCTTATAAGGATCGACAGCTGGTCTCCATTAAAATTGGGGATGAAGGTATCTCTCAAGTACACCGACTACATATTGGGTTAAAATCCATGAAGTGGCACTCAGCTTACATGCTTAGCCAACAATTGCCTTGAGCAAAAATTATTCTAGTTGACATGATGATGAAGAGTCTATATACCGTGTAGTATACTACTCGGGAAAGACTACAAGATTAAAGATCTTTGACTTTATGTTTAATTGTTTCACAATTAAGCACAAAGTCGGGGGCTACACCTAATAGGTGCCCCTATTCAGTGCACACTATTCATATTTTTCTATGAAGCCCTTCATAGCCTTGTTGCCAACTGACATGAAGCAGGACTAGGGAGAAGAAGCACTCGGACAAAGAGTACTCGGGAGCAATGCACTCGGGAATTCTTCACCGTGGAGGATGAGCACTTGGCATCAGCTGTGACTCAACTATGAAGGTCCCAAGGGCTGCTCTGGAGGCCATGGGCTCCAGGTACCTCATGAAGCATTTGGGCCAATCAGACAGAGGATAGGCTTAACCTTGTAATTGGGGATACAATAGGACCTGGCATACATAACCTTGTATGACAAGGAAAGGATATAGTCCTAGTCGGGCATGTTGTATTTCTAGAAGGAAATCCCTTGGTCGGAATCCGACTGGGATTCCTACTCTATAACCCTGTCCCCTAGTATATAAGGGGAGGCAGGGCACCCCCTGAGGGCAGAAGAACAATCTCACTAGAGAAACCTCAAAGGCAATACACCACAACTGGATGTAGGGTATTATCTCATCTCGAGGGCCTGAACCAGTATAAATTGTTCCGTGTTCCTTTGCAGTCCATCAAGTTTAGGTCTCACGAGTAGCCCCATATTCTTATTGCCAGTGTAAAACATCGACAGTTTCCTTCGCTAACAAGTAAATAAATAAGAGATAAGTTGGTTTTGTGATTGGTAGAACTAACTATGAATCCTAATACTTCCCTGCCCCCCAATCCCAAAATAAGTTCATCTGTTGTCCATCTCATTTTTTCCACAAAGACTTCATCTTTGGAGCAATCAATACATTGGAGTTTGTTAAAGTGGAGGAAAATGCATTGGAGTTTGCTAAAGTAGAGGACAAGTGCATTAAAGTTTGTTAAAGCAGGGAATAAATGCGTTGGAGTTTACTAAAGTGGAGGAGAAGTGCATTGGAGTTTATTAAAGTGGGGGACAAGTGCATTGGAGTTTGATAATGTGGAGGGCATTGTAGTCTTTTAGGCTTATATTGGTATGTGTGAGATAAGCTAAAGATGAACTATTTTGGGACGGAGGTAATAAGAGATAAGCCCCCCGAGCCTCACCAGCATGTAAATAAAAGAGAGAAGACGCAAGGGAGGAAGGGGACGCTGAATTCTCTAGCCCTAAATCCTAGACCACAACCCGTTCAACCTAAACGCTCGAAGGGGTTCGTGTGGCTTTATTAGGACAGTGCCGGTGGAGACCTAAAGGGTTTCACTACATCAACAGAGAATAGCGGTGACCACAACGTGATCAAGCCGGTGCCCTAGGTTCCCCTACTCCACATACAAAAGAAGAAAAAGAATGAAGAAAAGAAAGCATATGGAAGAACCAAAGGAGATGGCTTCAATGGCTTCACAAGCAGGTTAGAATTTTTTATCAATTCCGCATAAGTAAGTAGAGGTAATCTTGTTTAAGGTAAGATCAAACTTAATGTAAATTTAGACTCCAACAATGGATAGCCTTGTAAAATGCATAATTTATCTACAACATTGGACCACCACAACCTCTGCTCACCTGGTGCATGATGAATTCAAATCTCTTCCTAGTTCTGCTAAATGAAATTGTAGGAATTTCAACATAACATCTGTGTACCAACGGGGGGAAGTGATATTGACAGAAAGGAAAATATAATCCAAGCATTGAACTCATGGAAACAAATTTGAAAATATTAAAAAATTTTCACCTTTTGCAAATATATACACCTAACCATAGAGTTGGCAAATATCATCATCTACTATGCCGGTGTAGCACGGCACCGAGCCGGCGCCGCGGAATGGGGACATGGTACAGCTAGTGCCGTAGCGTCGGGGCGCAGCACGGCACGGTCCTGCGGTGCTGCGCCTCTCTAGCATGGCACCGGGAGCGGTACCGCTCATCGGCGACGCGGCAGTGACGAGCGGTACCACACTTCTGCCGCGCGGCACCGGGGGAGGGCCTATACTGCTTTTCCCCGGCGGGGCACCGGGCGCGGTGGCGCTTGCCCGCGGCGTGGCACTGTGCGTGCTCCGGATTAGTTAACACTAATTGACTAAATTAAAACTAATAGGTTAAAAATGCTCTAGACATAAAACTTAAAACTTTGGTAGCTTCAAACACTCTTCAAATTGCCGGCCCTGCCTTCCGAAAAACCTAGAGTATTTATAGGTTCTTGCTATAAAAATACATCATGTGAATTTATAAAACGTGTAAACTTATTGAAGTTATAAACCTTTGCACGGTACCACTATCCCTCCTCTTCAGTAGCTTTGCTCACTTTGGAAACTCGTGGCCATATTTTACGGTAAGCCATAAGTATTCACGTATGTTTACTATGAAAGCAGAGCTTGCGAGTTTGCAAAATGTGCAAACATATTGAAGCTCATAACTTTCGCACGGTACATACTCTCTCTAATTTTATGAGCACTATCTCTTGTGCACTCTCTGTCGAACACCTCACCTCCTTTTATAGGCTGGCGAAGAGCTTATCTTTTGGGCTATCAATGGTCCCACGCAATAATTGCATATATGGATGTCACGTTGCTCTCATTAATTACCACACATAAGGACGAAACGCTTTCGGCGCATTAATCACAAAACGCTTTCGGCGCATTAAGGACAAAACGCTTTCGGCGCATTAGTTGTGATCGAGGACAGAACGCTTTCAGCATATTATTTGTGATGCTGGATAGAGCACTTTCGATGCATTATTTCTGATTGAGGAGAAAAGCTTTCGGCGCCACAATTCCTGCTATCGGTGTTGTCGTTCTGAAGTGCTGCTCTCAGTACCCTCTACCCTATATAAACCATTGGTTCAATCAGATGAGGCACAGAACCCGTTACAAACACTTATTGGAAACACAGTGTTGCACTAGCAGAATAACATATTAGATTATTGAGCATTCGACCTTGTGCAGTTCACATCTCTCATAAAGTTCTTGTCGCAAGAATCTGTTTTGAGAAATTGCAAGCACAGTACTGGTAAGGTCATCTACTAAGGTGAATTTTTTCTTGCAAATAATATACGCCATTTGATGACATATAATTTCCATTCGCGAGTTTGAAATATCATTAATTCGGCCAATGTAACCACTGATTTCAGGATTTAATTATGTATTTGTACGTACAGGTACGATTAATGGCATCTAGATGTTGGGGACATGAACATGCTGACGGGAGGAGGGATCCGTTCGAAGGACTTATCCCACCTTGGATGGACCGTCCATTGTGCCATTGTGGTGATTGGTGTCAACTTGAAACAACCATGTTGCTAAGCATTCGTGGGAGGAGATTCTTCCTGTGTCCAAACAGGAACGAGGAATGGATTGTATTTCAGACCTATTTAAACTGTTCTTTTAGTTGTACAATATAGTTTGAACACAGTTAATATATTTGTTCGTAGAACGACATAAGAATGTGTGGATTCATTGAATGGATTGACACGGAGGATCCACAATTTGATGGAACACAGTGATACGCACCTACTGAAACAAGAGCTCAATACATGCGCAGAAAGGAGGAGTACGAGTGCAGAATGGAGGCTGAACGAATCAACTAGAGAAGTAATCATCTAAGCCTCCCTCCATGGATGGAGCGTCCTGAGTGCGCATGCAGCGACCGTTGCCAAGTTGCAACTTCCTTGAGACAAGACACTTTGGGAATGAGGTACTTTATTTGTCCTAACGTCGACGAGGACTTCGTTGTAAGTTGTGCTATAAATTTACTTTCATGGATCGTTGTAGTCGTCAGTTAATCTACCATATGAATGAACAAAATTTTGCACATTACACAGGCAGAGCCGAGGATGTGTGCATTCACAAAGTGGATTGACACGGAGAGACCACCGTCAGATGGACGAATGATAATACAAGCTGAAACGATGTCACAATACATACGGGCGAAGGAGGAGCACTAGCGACAAGTTGAGGCGGCTAGCTTAGACTGCAGAAACAATCCTTTTGGGGTGCCCAAATGGTCTGAGTGTCCAAAGTGCACATGTAGAGATCGATGTTAGGTGATGACATCTTTCGCAGAAGGGACGTACGGGAGGAGATATTTTATTTGCCCAAACGTAGATGATGACTTCGTTGTACGTCTCGCTCGTACTTGCATATGATCTTATCTTCTTTAAATATTGCTAAAAGAGTGCTATTTACACAGGAAAATCCAAGAGTGTGTGAGTTCACTTTGTGGATTGATTTTGTGAAGCCAAACTATGAAGGCGGAAGGGTTACGGAGGCTGAAACAATAGCGGAGTATATTCGGAGGAAGAACAAGAATGGTCGAAACCGACTTCAACCGCAAAGAAGGCGTCGGTAGCAACCCAACCTTGTCGGGTATTGACAAGGTCACCCAACGTTGTCCTTTCAGTAATCGTTTGTAAACAACAAAAGCGTACTCACACAAAAATTCCACGATTTTTATATTGCACAATAAAATAATTATACGTCGATCATGTTATTAAATGTGGTACGCGTTGGAAACAATTTTGAACAAATTATTCATACGTTAAAAAAATAGCTTGCATGTCGAAATGATGCTCACAATTTGTTTTACTACTAAACAAGGTGCAAGAAATATTACAACTAAGATACAGCCATGCTATTCGTAGTCGTCCTGATCAAAACTTGTCGATGTACCACCCGTCTTTGTCTTGCCCTTTCTTCTCGTGCCTGACTGGGGGTCTCCGTCCTGAGAGCGACAATCTCTCGGGAGAACGTCGATCGCAGGTGGGCCTTCGTGTCTGTATATCTCTGGTGACATTAATGGCTCCATGATCCTGGGTCAGCTGTGTCATTGGAGGTTGTTCGTCAATCTGCGATGGTTCTATCTCTGTTGTGCTGTTGATGACCCCCCATCGTAGATACACAAGTCACCATATGACTGTGTGCTTCCCCCATACGCTGTCATTGGTTCGGAGGCATACAGCCCTATTTGTCGTGCAACCCAGATTAGTACATCGCTGCACATGCATTATATAATTTGTTCAGATGATTAGGAGTTTTTACCTGTTGCTAGAGGTTGCATGGGAGGATGTGCACCGAACAACCAGTCTCCATGTTCTAGCAAGTCGATAAAACCCTGGCCCTGTGGTTGGACTCCTTCACCCATGGAGAGCTAGTACATCCCCCTGCACCTGCATAATCGATTTATTGTGATGAACAACTTGTAGCGTCACAAAAAATGAGGTTGTGATGTGCAATCAAAATAAATGTAACGAAATAGATACGCGCCAGTGTACTGATTTGTACCGGTGAACCCTCCATGCAATTAGGAGCTTCCGACCTCTGTATGCATAGGACGAACCATTTGGCTAAGCTTGCAAAACATGCGAACCCTCCCTGCCACTGAGTGTTGCTGCCTATGGTAGGATTGGATGGATACGTTGGCACAGTTCCTGTTAGACCAGTTGGTTCGAACTGAATCGTACAGCAACGCAAATCAATTCACAAACAATTAAAAAAATGAACTTCGTACCTGATAACGACGTGATTCCTTCATGGCACTACGAGCTACCGGGCATTGTAGGTACTGGACGAATCACCTGGGTACTATCTGCAAGACAAAATTGTTATTACCGTAGTTAGCAACTGATATATTTTGCATCTACAGGTAACATAGTATTATGTACCTGCAGTACACGCGACGCCTTGGCGCCATTGGGAGCTAGGGGGTACTATAGGAGGTGGAGTAGCCACATCTGTGGTTGACGCACGGGGATACTCCAATGGTCTCCCAAACACCAAGGGCCGCGTGGTAGCTGAGGGCCTAGCGGATGTGGAAGGCCGAGATGAGGTGGAAGGCCGCTCTGGCAGGGGGTCAATGAACAGTTTGTGCGTTGGACGGTGCACGTCCGTTGTATGTCTATAGGATGCAAGCCTAATGATCCGCTTGCATTTCTGCTGCATTCTATCAACAATGCCCATTACCTCCTCAGTTGACCCTGCAATTCCGTCCCGAAGCTTCTCCCACAATGTGTTGGACTCTTCGTACAACTCCTCCGCAATATCAGCCTGCACTCAAAATATTTCTTGTTCAAACAATGAGTTAAAACACACTACCTAGATATGGGAAGTTAATTAATATCAATATACTGTCATGTGGGCCGATGGCGTTGACTGCATGGAATATAGCTAATCCATGTCGGCCATAACGGAAGACTCTGGATCACCAATTGCTACAAGCCATACGTGTGTCTGTCTACAGTACCAACATAGGTAGTTACCGTATGTACTGTGGTCGTACGGTCTCCTTTCCTCAACGACATCCATTGTTGCCTGTGACCACTGTGCTACCTAAGGTGCCATCTTTGCACCCAGTTCATGACGCATGCTACCATCTCCTTTCCTCTTTTGCCTGCAACGAACATAACCTTTAGTGAACGAATACAATTTAAATGTGGTATGCACATTGAAAAAATTTTTTTTTTTTTGCAATGTTCCAGGTGTAATAACTTACATGTGAACACTGGGGGGGAACTGGAATAGATGGCGGGACGGGGACACCCTGATACTGTTGAACTGTCTCATTACCCTCTGTGGACTATACGCCTCCAGGGTTACATCGTAGACAAGCATCTTCTTTGTCAGCCAATAAGATGCATCATGGAGACAAAGTTCACTTAGTCCTTAGGGTGCGCGAAGTTGTGCCTCAACCTGTGTTTACGGACACCACATAACTGACTCGCCTTTCAGCAGATCAAATGCCTCGGTGAAGTAGTTGTAGACATTGCGAATCTGAAGATGTGCCCACTGTGGTTGTACGTCAGCAAAATAAATAAGTTACTTAATATAAAATCATCTCAACAAGTTGAATAAAACATGTTAACTCACCGGTCCGTAACACCAACGGATACCGAAAGTAAGCCGATCATCATTGGTGTTACGAAATAGACTTGGATCGGCCGCAGCTTCACACATGTAGGGACGTTCAAAAGGGAATCGTTTGTACGACCACAACATTACCAACAACGGACAACCTGTAAAAACTGGCTGTCTGTAGGTAGTCTTGGTGCATGCCTCACATAGACCTCGGTAAGTGGCCGCAAGCACAGCTGATCCCCAACTCCATTGGGGAAAACTATCGACGCCGCCATGGGCAATTTGCTGTGCGAGGCCAATCAGTCTTTCATCAACTGAGTTGCTATGTCCCTTTGTGAACATAACCCATCCAAATAACCAAAGAAGGAAAGCCTCCAAGTATAGTGTCATGTGGTAATCCTGTACTTCGTCGCTCATGAACCCCACCTATAGAAGACACCAATTTGTCAGTGATAAACAGTTGTACGCTAAATGGAACTATTAAGTACAACACATTCTTACCTCGAACTGGTTCTACCAACGTAACGTCAGCCCGTGTGCTTGTCTTTAGAGAAGAAATCTACTGCATCTTCATCATCCTCGGGCATGATGCAAGTGTACCTTCCAATTATATCATCCCTCCATTGTGCGTGTGCATGTGGAAGGACAATTGTCTCTCTTGCGATGGGCAATCCTGTAAGCATAGATACATCCTACAATATAATTGCCATCTCTTTGTACGGAAGATGGAACGTGTGAGTCTTCGACCTCCAGCGGTCGATTAGTGCAGTAAGAAGTCCCCTATCTATGTTTATACACCATGCGTTCCAATCTTGTCCATCACGGTGGTGAGCTTCTTGCTCATCGTAATGCCTTCTTGCCTGCAACATCCTAACAAAAGGGAGAAGGCCTGTAGCGGACAACTGGTTGAACAATAGGTTCTGTCAGATGAAACATATAGTTTTGCTATTGCATATCAAGCTTCGTACATGACTATTTACCTTGGTGCCCAACGTTGACCAATCTGCCAAATTCAAGAAGTGCAAGTAATGAACACCGTGAGATCGTTAGGACGTTCAGATGACATTTGTCATGCACAATGTCGTGCATCGATATTTCTACAGGGTAATGGATATGGCCAATAGTCCTCCATACCTGTAAATATAAAGATTTGTAATTAAACTGCAGCAATAAAATGTACTCATCAATAAAGCATGTAATCGTACTTGTAAATTAACAATTGACAACGTATAGATATAACCATTACGTAACATTAATATTAATAACATTGGTGAAACCAAATAATACAATATACCAAAAGATAGTGTGGAGGCCATGGGCCCCAGGTACCTCATCACAAGGATATGGGCCACTCGGATAGAGGATGGGCCTAGCCTTGTAATTAGAGATATGATAGAACCCGGCAGACTTTGCCATGTACGATAAGGAATATACAGTCCTAGTCGAGTAGGTTACATCTCTAAGAGGAGATCCCTTGGCTGTAATCCGGCTGGGACTCCTACCTTGTACACCTGTCTCCCAGTATATAAGGGGAGGCAGGGCGCCCCCTGAGGGCAGAACAACACATAAGCTCATAGAAGCGAACAAACATCCTCAAAGGAATACACCACAACTGGACATAAGGTATTACCTCACATCGAGGGCCTGAACCTGTATAAACTTCCCTGTGTTCCTTTGCAATTCACCGAGTTTCGATCCGACGAGTAGCCCTATATTCATATTGCCAGTGTAAAACATCAACAGTTGACGTGCCAGGTAGGGGCTTCGGCGAGATCTACATCCACAAGCTCAATGGATCCAACAACAGGAGTCGACGGCGAAAAATTCTCCTCCGGAGATATAATCTCATTCAGAAGCCTCGACTTCGTCGTCGACCAGATCGGCAATCTCACCTTGGCCGACGCAGACCTGATCCAACCGGCCGAGGAATCAGCCAACTCCACGCCAGTCGGCCCACAAGACGCTGCAGCCACCCTCGTCAATTTGCTGCGGCGATCTACCACCTGCCCAGGTCTCAAGGCAACTCTCTCCTTCGGCGTCCGACTCGCGCTAGGCCTCGAGCCAGCCCAGGTTGGGCTAGGAAGGGGAGAGATCGTCAATCTCCCGAGCAGACTCGGCAGCGCCGCGGATCTACATCCCACGCGGTGGACCCAATCCCCTACGGTTCAGTTTGGACATCGCTCAGAGTTACTCCAGATTGGATCCAGGGAGGTCGGAGTCGTCCTTACTCCGATCAACTACTCGGATTTCGACTCCAACTCGGACAACGGTTCGAACACCAGTTTGAACACCAGTCTGGTGAGTTTCCTTCTGCCCCGAGAAATCTTCGTGGCATCAACCCCTCCGCCGGAGATGCGTCGAGTACAACATGAGCAAGAAGAGGAGGCCTGCTGACTACGGCAACAGGAGGAGGCCGAACGCGAGGCTCGCAACGACGAGCTACGTAGGGCTGGACGAACTGCTCAGCAATAGATCCTCCAAACTAGAGTCGGCGACCACGACGTCTTCATCACGCCACAACAGAACATCGTGGCTGCTGCAACCTTGCTGGACACACTCCAGCTTGGGCCTGATCATCAGGCCACCCCGACTATCTCCAAGATCAAAGCCATGATTGCAGCTGCCGCATGTCAGCAGCACCAGCAGTCGGGCGAAACACTTGCACCGACCAACCGGTCGGGTTCTCCAGCGGCAATCTTGTCCGCATCTGCACGACGTCGGGTGGCTGGCTTAAGTCAGCTGCATGCGGAGTCACACCAAACATCTCTCGGCAACACAAACAACAATAATCAGCGGTGCCCCTAGAATGATCGCCGGTTCAACCAAGACCTTCGAGTCCGTCTACAACGCGATCTCCGCCAAGACATTAATGCTCGGCGCCGTCAACGCAAAGACGACGAGCGACGCTGACTGGAGGACGAGCACGAGCGCTTCGGTCTTCACCACGAATGGTTTAACCGTCACTGTCAGAGTCGGAGCCCTCACGAAGATGAAGGCGTACCAGCCTTCACCCAGGAGTTGCAAAACATCGACTGGCCGTCGGGCTTCAAGCCTACAGGAATCGAGAAATACGACGGCAAGACTAACCCCGAGTCCTGGCTCACCGTATATACTCTAGCAATCCAAGCTGCCGGAGGTGATCATAAAGCCATGGCTAACTACCTCCCGGTCGCACTAGCCAACTCAGCGAGGACATGGCTAACAGGGCTTCCAAGACGATCAATCGGCTCTTGGGGGGAACTCCGGGAATGCTTTATAGCCAACTTCCAGGAGACTTACGAGTGGCCATCTTCCGAGCACGATCTCTATCAGCTGCACTAGAGGAAGAACGAGTCTCACCGTGAGTTCATCAAAAGGTTCTCCGAGAAGCACAATTCGATCCTATTGATCAAAGATGAGGTCATCATCGCCGCCTTCTGCAAGGGAGTCAAGGACGCCCCGTTCATCGCAAAATTTACTCGGAAGCCACCAACCTCCGTCAGGGCCCTCTTCGATATGGAAAATAAATATGCCGACTCAGCCGAAGTGGTCGCAGAGGCCCTCGACAAGAAGAAAGAGTCCCGATAGAAGGACCAAAAGGCCAAAGCCGACAAGGAGCCATCACAGAACAAATCCGATAGCCGCAAGAGGAAGTCGGACAATGAGGTGGCCAACATGGAGCGGACCCGGTCGCGACCCCCCGAGGAACAACGAGTACCAGAAGGTTATGAATGGGCCTTGCCCCTTCCACCCCAAGGGTAAGCACGTGACCAAGGACTGCTTCATGCTCAAGAAGTTTGCTTTCAAGTAGCCTTCATCATCTGGCACCGACAAGGACAAAGACAAGCCAGATTCGGGCCCGGCCGATGATTTTCTAGATCCCTAGGCCGAGCTCAACCACATTATCGGATGGCCATCTGTGTATGAGTCCAAGAGAAAGCAGAAGCTTACGGCACATCAATGCGGTCTGCATAGCAGACGCCCCCTAGTATTTGCGCTGGTCAGAGGTGTCCATCATATTCAACCGCACAGATCATCCAGATCGGGTTTCACACCTGGGACGCTACCCACTCGTCCTGGACCTGGTCGTCAAAAATATCAAGTTGAAGAAGGTCCTCATAGATGGAGGCAGTGCGCTCAACATTCTGTTCGCCAAGACTCTGGATGAGATGAAGATTCCTTGTTTAGAACTGCGGCCGAGTACTGCGCCCTTCCAAGGGATAATTCCCAGCCTATCTTCAACACCCCTCGGACAGATAACCTTGCCAGTCACTTTCGGCACGCGGGATAACTTCCACACAGAAAACATCTACTTTGAGGTCGCCGACTTTGAGACCGCGCACCACGCGATACTCGAACGACCGGCGCTTGCCAAATTCATGGCGATACCGCACAATACCTACATGGTGCTCAAGATGCCCGGGCCAGCCGGAGTTCTCTCCCTCCACAGCGACATCAAGCAAGCCTTCACCTGCGACAAGGAGAGCTGTGAGTTGGCTCAATCTCAAGAGGCGGCAGTCGAATACAACAGCATGCAGCAAGCCGTTACAACTAAAGTCGAGGATGACCAAGTTCCAGCAAAAAAAGTAGCAAAGCCAGGAATTTCAGCGGACTCTGACACGAAGAAGATCCCCCTGGACCCTTCCGACCCCTCTAAAACTGCTCTAGTTAGGACCGGACTCGACCGTAAATAGGAAGACGCGCTCGTCACCTTCCTCCAAGCCAACAAAGATACCTTCGCATGGAAACCGTCCAACATTCTAGGCGTACCAAGGGAGGTGGTCGAGCACGCCCTCAATGTCAAGATAGACGCCAAGCCAGTCAAGCAATGGCTACGGTGCTTCGCACAGGACCAGAAAGATAATATTCGGGAGGAGATAACCAAGCTCCTCGCAGCCGGGTTCATCAAAGAAGTCTACCACCCGAACTGGCTGGCAAATCTAGTTCTGGTCCAGAAGAAAAACTGTAAATGGCACATGTGCGTCGACTACACCGATCTAAACAAGGCGTGCCCCAAGGATCCATTTGGTCTTCCAAGAATAGATCAGGTGGTGGATTCAACCGCGGGGTGCGAACTTCTCAGCTTTCTTGACTGTTACTTGGGATACCACCAAATCAGCCTGAAGGAGGAGGACTGCTTAAAGACGTCTTTCATCACACCGTTTGGCGCATACTGCTACATCACTATGCCATTCGGTTTGAAAAACGCCGAAGCAACGTGTCAACGCGCAATTCAGCAGTACCTATACACTCAGATCGGGCGCAACGTGGAGGCCTACGTCGATGACGTGGTGATCAAGACCAAGTCCAAAGAAGACCTCATCGCTGACCTGGAAGAAACCTTCCAAAATCTTCGAAAATTCAAGATAAAGTTGAATCCGAAAAAGTGCGCCTTCGGTGTGCCATTCGGCAAGCTACTCGGCTTCACCGTATAGCATCGCGGCATTGAGGCCAACCTGGAGAAAGTCAATGCAATCATGAACATGGCACCCCCGACTAACCAGAAGGACGTCTAGAAGCTGACAGGCTGCATGGCAGCACTCAGCCGGTTTATCTCCCGACTAGGCAAATGGGGCATGCCCTTTTTCAAGCTATTGAAGAAAGCAGACAATTTCCAATAGACTCCTAAAGCCCAGCAAGCCTTCGAAGACTTCAGGAAATTCCTCACATCACCACCCGTGTTGGTGTCACCTATACCCCAAGAGCCATTAATGCTATATCTGGCGGCAACCACTAAGGTAGTCAGCACGGTGTTGGTGGTCGAGCGATCCGAACCGGGTCACATATAGAGATACAACGACCAGTCTTCTTTGTTAGCGAGTCCTAGCCGACTCAAAATGAGATATCCGCAGGTCCAGAAGCTACTCTATAGCCTACTCATTGCTGTCCGGAAGCTGGTGCACTATTTCCAATTGCATCAAGTCACAGTGGTCACATCGTATCCACTCGGGGACGTCCTGCATAACTGCGAGGCCACTGGCCAAATCGCTAAATGGGCACTCAATTTGATGGCATTCGACATCACCTTTCAGCCACGGACTACAATCAAATCACAAGCTCTAGCCAATTTCGTGGCCGAGTGGATAGAAATTCAAATGCCTACATCAACAGCGAAGCTAGAGTACTGGACAATGTACATCGATGGTTCTCTAAGAATTGGTGGCGCCGGGGCCGGCATCGTACTGATGTCACCCACCGGCGAAAAACTCAAGTACATTCTCCAAATTCACTTTCCGGCTTCCCACAATGTCACCAAGTACGAGGCACTCATCCACGGGCTCCGCATTGCTATATCACTCGGCATCTGTCGACTGGTTGTGCGTGGAGATTCCCAACTCGTGGTTAACCAACTCATGAAAGATTGGACATGTCTCGACGATACAATGGCAGCGTACTATCAGGAGGTCAGAAAGCTGGAAAACAAGTTCGATGGGCTGCAGATAACACATGTCCTACGACAATACAACGATGCTATAGACGAATTAGCCAACATGGGATCCAAGCGAGAAGTGGTCCCGACAGGGATTTTGTCAAGAAACTAACGGAGCCGTCAGTCAAGACGAAACCAGTGCCAGAGTAGTCGGGAGGCGAACCTACCCCGGCAACAGACGAAGTACTGATCATATCCGACGAATGGGGACTCCTGTTCTCAAATTCCTTCTGGATGATGAACTCCTAGAAGATCGCAGCAAAGCCGAACAAATCAAACGTCAAAGCAAAAGTTTCCTAGAAGTCGGAGAAGACCTGTATCGAAGAAGTGCATCCGGTGTCCTCATGCGCTGCGTCACAACCGAGGAGGCCAAGCAGATTCTACAATCGATCCACTCGGGCGTATGTGGCAACCATGCCGCATCTAGGACATTAGTCGGAAAGGCTTACCGGCAGGGATTTGTCTGGCCAACAGCAGTAACAGATGCAAAGACATTGTTCGCACATGCGAGAGTTGTCAGTTCTATGCAAGACAAACAAATCTCACAGCCCAAGAACTCCAAACCATCCCAATTTCTTGGCCCTTTCTAGTATGGGGGCTTGACCTGGTCGGGCCTTTCAAGAAAGCACCAGGAGGGTTCACACACTTGTTCGTTGTAGTGGATAAATTCACGAAGTGGATTGAGGCAAAACCCGTTGCTACCATAACAGCGGCACGAGCAAAGGACTTCATCATGAGTATATTATACCGATTTGGGGTTCCTAACCGCATCATAACGGACAACGACACTCAGTTCATGGGCGGCATCTTTCAAGATTTCTGTGATGAATTCGGTATCAAGATCTGTTATGCTTTTGTGGCACATCCGCAGAGCAATGGGCAGGTTGAGCGTGCCAATGGCATGGTCTTACAAGGCATCAAGACAAGGATATTCGACCGACTACAACCATACGCAGGCCGGTGGGTACAAGAACTCCCATCCGTTCTCTGGTCTCTTAGAACCATGGTTAGTTGGGCAACAGGGCAATCCCCTTTCTTTCTAGTCTATGGTGCCGAGGCCGTGCTACCAACCTAGTTAGAGTTTGGCTCTCCGCGAGTTCGGGCTTACTCAGAAGACACATCCAACAACGCCTGATTGGTCGAGCTAGATCAGTTGGAAGAAGCGAGGGACATCACAATAATCTAGTCAGTATGGTATCTTCAAGGCCTGCGTCATTATCATAGTCACAATGTCCGTGGCCACGCCTTTTTGGTTGGGGTTCTCGTATTGAGAAAAATACAAACCACCAAAGACAGGCATAAACTATCCCCAATATGAGAAGGTCCGTTCATTATCGCAGAAGTTACACGGCCAGGCGCCTACCGACTGAAGACTGAAGACGGTGCCCTTGTCAGCAACTCATGGAATATAGAACAGCTACGTCCTTTCTATACCTGAGTTTTATACTTTCCCATGTGTACAATTTTCCTCTGATTCACTACACCGCTTGTTCCAACCGAGTAGTGAGTCGGGGGCTGCATGTATTATATGTTCTTTGTCAATAATATACGAGCCTATTTTGCTTAAGTTATGAAGTTTTGCAACGACTTTGTTATGTCTGCCCGAGTATAGCTTTCTGCGGGGAACGATTTTATTAAGTTCCTATAGAATAACTCGGTGTAGACTATATAGTCAGGTAAAGCTAATGATAACTAAGTCAAAACTTAAAGCTTGGCGGCATTACACATATATTTACACATGTCCTTACAAAAACTTATATACACCGACTGCATGATGGATTGTTCTTACATACCCAGGTCTCAGGTGATCACCTCAGCAGTCGTCCTCGCCTGGGTTATCAACTCCAGCACCTCCTCAGGTGTCGTCTCCTTGGCGAATCCCTCTCCA
Organism: Oryza meyeriana var. granulata; assembly: GCA_003991445.1. NCBI lineage: Eukaryota > Viridiplantae > Streptophyta > Magnoliopsida > Poales > Poaceae > Oryza > Oryza meyeriana. The sequence goes on along the minus strand of RYFJ01001720.1, from coordinate 32,405 downwards.
ATGGCTTCAATATCTGCCCTGGGGTAGATTGACTTGGTCATTGCTAGGGTTTGGGCCATGCCGACGACAACACGCTCGTCCGAGTACCTCTTCAGGATACTCGGGGCTTCATTAAGGCGTGCCTACACATGTGAGATCGTGTTGGAGCTGGTTCCCGCGTAGTGAGGGTCCATTACGTCAAGGAGCCCTTTCACGGACTCAGCAAGGATCTCCCGTGACTCCTTGACGACTTTTATCTCCTCTGCAAAAGCCTGAAACTAGATTTGGGCATTGGCTCTAGCAGCTACCCAGGTTCATCGATAAGTAAACTTGTTAGGCAAAATTGCAGATAGAGTACCTAGGGGATTGGTCAAGATCATTGTCAGAGCGAAGACTTACTTTCGTAGTTGGCCTCCCATTTGGCTTTGGTCTTCTCCAATTCAACCTTCTCTCTCTTGAGCTTGGCGTTGGCCTTCTCCAAGTCGGCCTTGTCCTTCTTGAGCTCAGCTTTGGCCTTCTCGGCCTCCTTCAGCTTGGATTCCCCCTCTGTTCGGGTCTTCACCTCAGCTTAGAGGGCTGCACATCAGAATGGTCAAGAACCCAAGATTGCAGTTAGGACACAACTGGCAGTCGGGGAAACAACAAAGTTAGAGAATATGCATGGGATTTAGTCAGGAAGACAAATACGGAAGACTTACTTCCGATCTTCTTGGCCAGAGCCCAGTTCTCATCCCTGAGCTAATCAATGGCTCCCCTCAGCCAAGTCTCCCTCTCTTGGCTCAACCGCTCCAATTCGGCCTTCGAGGTCTAGAGCTAGCCTAATTGCTGGAGTTGGGGGACAAGTTGGGTCAGACCTCGTTCATCCTCTCTGCGGGTCTACAACCTTTACTCGGAAAAATAAGCAAAGCAGAGTCAGTCGGCAGAATAGCAGAGATAAAGGAAATCGTCGGGGACTCAACACTACAAGGCTCGCCACATACTTGGACCCCCTGGGACGTGGCGATTGTGGCGCGAAGCAAGACTTCACGCTCCTCCTCCACTGCCGCTTCATCGTGCTCGTAACTCTTCCCAGTTCCATTAGGGGCTACCCAGCGGAACGTCCTCGAGTATCTGCGGGGAGGAGCCTCAAGCATGGGGAGGTCCGGCCTTTCCAAAGACGAAGACGACGACGACGACAAGGACGGCGACAGGGTCCTGGCTCCTAACTCGGCGGCTGCTGGGGCTTCAGTGATATGCTCAGGGGTTGGAGCGACAACCTCAACGTTAGCCCCTTGGTCGGTCGGTATTGGCGGCTCTACAGTTGGGACGACCTCAGTTTCTACAACTGGGACGTTCACCGGCTCAGCAATATGCTCGCTGGCGTTGGTTCGGCTAGGGCCGGCTCAACAACAGGAGCAGCTGGTGTGGTCTCCTTGAGATCAATATTGGCCCATTTCCTGCATGAAGAGCAAAGTATCAACACACCACAATGCTGAACAAGACTTTTGGAAGGCTCAAAGTCACATACCTCTTGGAGAATTTGAACCTCCACCCGGGGGCTCCTGATGCTGGCATTGGAGGACTACCGGTTGTCGGGTTGGATGGCTTGGTGGTCGCGGGTGGCATTTCAGTCCTGGTTGGCCCAGCTCTTGGTGTGGCTGGCTGGGATGCTAGGGTACTCGGCGGCGCCATCCTTGGGATCAATGTTGCTGAGCCCAGTGGCATTTGACCCGACCTTGTACTCGGCAGCGCTCTTCTTGGGCTCGATGCTGCTGAGCCCGACTGCGCTGGTCCCGGTCTGGGACTCGACGGCCTAGGAGTTGTGCTGGCGGTGTCTTTGATTTTTAGACTCCCAGTTGCGGCACTCGGCCTGATGAGGTTCTTCTTGCCCTGGTTGTGGAGGCCATGGGCCCCGGGTACCTCATCACAAGCATATGGGCCACTCAGATAGAGCATGGGCCTAGCCTTATAATTAGAGATATGATAGAACCCGGCAGACTAGGCCTTGTATGATAAGGAATATACAGTCCTAGTCGGGTAGATTATATCTCTAAGAGGAGATCCCTTGGCTGTAATCCGGCTGGGACTCCTACCTTGTACCCTTGTCCCCTAGTATATAAAGGGTGGCAGGGCGCCCCCTGAGGGCATGAGCTCATAGAAGCGAACATACATCCTCAAAGGAATACACCACAACTGGATGTAGGGTATTACCTCACATCGAGGGCCTGAACTAGTATAAACCTCCCCGTGTTCCTTTGCAATCCACCGAGTTTCGATCCGACGAGTAGCCCTATATTCATATTGCCGGTGTAAAACATCGACAGTTGGCACGCCAGGTAGGGGCTTCGGTGAGATCTACATCTACAAGCTCGATGGATCCAGCAACCGGAGTCGACGGCAATAAATTCTCCCTAGGAGACACAATAACTTTCGGAAGCCTCGACTTCGTTGCTGACCAGATCGGCAATCTCACCTTGGCCGACACAGACCTGATCCAACCGGCCAAGGAACTAGCCGACTTCGTGCTAGTCGGCCCAAGCAACGCTGCGGCAACCCTCGTCGACTTGCTGTGGCAATCTTCATCTTGTACAGGTCTCGGGACAACCCTTTCCTTCAGTGTTCGACTCGGACTCGGCCTTGAGCCGGCCAAGATCGAGCTAAGAAGGGAAGAGATTGTCAATCTCCCATGCAGACTCGACAACGCTGTGGATATCTTCAAACAACATCCAACGCGGCAAACCCGATCCCCTGGAGTTCGACTTGGATACGGTCCAGAGCTGCTCGAGATCGGATCTAGGGAGGTCGGAGTTATAATCACCCCCATCAACTTTTCTGAGTTCGACTCTCAGTCGGACTTCGACTCTCAGTCAGACAGCAGTTCGGCAAGCTTCTTCCTACCGCGAGAAATCTTCATGGCATCCAAAGGCTCTACTCCTACATAGGAATCACACCAACTACGTGAGAAGCAAGAGGAGGAGGCCTGCCGACTACGAGAAAAACAAAATGAAGAAGCAAGACGCCTGCACGCCCGCAATGACGACCGACACAAGGCTGGGCGGACTGCTCAGCAACAAATCTTCCAAACCCGAGTCGGCGACCACGACGTCTTCGTTACTCCTCAAAAGAACATCGTGGCCGCTGCAACTCTGCTGGACATGCTCCAGTTTAGGCCTGATCACTAGGCTACCCCGACTATAGCAAGGATAAAAGCCTTAATCACCGCTGCTACATGTCAGCAGCGCCAACAGTCAGGCGATACCCTCATACCGACCAACTGGTCGGCTTCCTCAACGTCAGTCTCATCCGCCTCAAAGCGACGTCGAGCGGCCGGCTCTAGTTGGTTGCACACGGAGTCATGCCAGACGTCACTCGGCAACCCCAACAACAACCGGTGGCGTCAAAGCGATCGTCAGGACAATCAGGATCTCCGAGGCCAACTATGGCATGACCTTCGGTAGGACATCAACGCTCGGTGCCGCAAATGAGAGGAAGACGAGCAACACCAACTGGAAGATGAGAACGAGCACTTTGGCCTCCACCACGAGCGGTTTCATCGCCGTACTCGGAGTCAGAGCCCTCATGCAGATGAAAGCGTACCAACCTTCACCGAGAAGCTACAACAAGTTGACTGGCCCTCGGGTTTCAAGCCTACAGGCATCGAAAAATACAACGGCAAGACCAATCCCGAATCCTAGCTCACAGTCTTCACTTTGGCGATCCGAGCGGTTGGAGGTGATCACAAAGCCATGGCTAACTACCTCCCAGTCGCCCTAGCTGACTTGGCGAGGACATGGCTAACGGGACTTCCTAAGCAATCAATCGGCTCTTGGGGAGATCTCCGGGAACACTTCATCACCAATTTCCATGGAACATATGAGAGGCCATCTTTTAAGTACGACTTATATCAGTTGCATCAAAGGAAGAACGAGTCTCTTCGTGACTTCATCAAGAGGTTTCTGAGAAGAAGAATTCAATCTCGAAGATCAAGGACGAGGTCGTCATCGCTGCCTTTTGAAAAGGAGTCAAAGACACCTCGTCCATCGTCAAATTCACTCAGAAGCCTCCCAACTCTATCAAGGCTCTATTCGACATGGCAAACAAGTACGCCGACTCGGCCAACGCTGTCACTAAGGCCATCGATGACGAAAAGGCATCCTAACAGAAGAAGCGGAAGGACACTGACGACGCGGTCCCGACTAAAGCTGGGAATCACAAACGCAAGTCAGACGACTTCATTGTGGCAGTCAGTCACAACCGTCTTCGACCTTCAACAATTGGAGATTATCAGAACAACAAGTGACACGCTCGGGGGCTCAAAAGCCCAAACGCAAGGATGGCATCCCCACTCCCAAATACCGAACAGCTAAGTCGCTTTCTGATAAATATTTCTTCATTTGGCTTTGCCAATGCCGCAGCCGCTTACACCTAATAGGTGTACAAGCTGCATATTTTTTCTGTTTTTCCTCTTGATGATTGCAAAAGTACTCGAGTAGCATAAATTCTGATCCGTGAAACTTTGCTCCATGAAAGACAAACTCAAGTCACCCAAAACGCGTGTCTGGGAAAGAGCCATGAGCCAACTCCCGACGCTAGGGGGCTATGACTAGTTAGGTAAAGTGCTTAAACGTAAGGGGTCAACTACTCGGGGAAATTAGTATCAATAAGAGAAAGAACATGCATTTACATATATTGTAAAATACATAAATATTATTTGGATGATTGTTTTCATCATCAGATGCTGCTCATCCGATATGTTTATAATGCAGGGCCAGTTTCGGATACGCGTGACAGGAATTCAGGGCTACGAGCCTATCTTCTACGCTCGGGGGCTGGACCATTCTGCCAAGATACGCTCAGAACGCTCCATGAGGGCTATTAACCGAGCACTTGCGCCAGTCGGGACGTCTTCTTCCCCGGCTACGCTCCATGTGAGCTAACAATCGATCTTCGGCACTAGTCGGGGGTCGTATACCACTTGGCTGGGTGAGGTACGTCCCATGAGGGTCGCCAGCCGAATCCTACGATAATGCTAGGTTCGGGTACCTTATTTGGTCACAACTCGGTTGGGTAAGGTATGCCCCATGAGGGTCGCCAGCCGAATCCTATGCTAATGCAAGGTTCGGGTACCTTATTCGGCTAACAACTGACCTCTGGCGCCAGTCGGGGCTCGGGTACAACTTTGCTGAGTTGGGTACGCCCCATGAGGGTCGCCAGCTGAATCCTACGAGATTCGGGTACCTCATTTGGCCATAACTTTGTTGGATAGGGTATGCCCCATGAGGGTCGCCGGCTGAATCCTATGCTAATACAGGGTTCGGGTACCTTATCCGGCTTTACCGAAGTCAGAGAAGACTTGTATCATCAAAATGCATCCGGAGTTCTCATGCACTGCGTCACACCTGAGGAGGGCAAGCAGATTCTACAATATACCTGCTCAGGCATCCGTGGCAACCATGTTGCATCTAGAAGATAAGTCAGAAAGGCTTGCAGACAGGAATTCTTTTGGCTAATTGTGGTTACCGATGCTGAAGTACTCGTCCTGACATGCGATGGATGCTACTTCTATAGAGCTATACTGGGTAGGTCGGTTTAGGCCGGCTTATTTGGTAGCAGCCACCAAGATATGAGTTTCTATAGTAGCACGCTCAATATGGGCCGCTCGCAGGCTAGGTTAAAATCGCAGTACTGATGCTACTAACAGGAACCGATGAGGTAAACAGATATGCTTCATGAAGGCCTAATTGCTAAACACATGTGTTTGGGTATCTATCTTATCCACCAGGTATCGAGGATATATCCTTATAAGGATCACAAGTTGGTCTTCATTAAAATTGGGGATGCAGGTATCTTTCTCGAGTAAACCTGACCACGCAATGGATTTAATTTCATAAAGTGGTACTCGGCCTACATGCTTGGCCAACAGTTGCCATGAGCAACATTATTCCAGCCGACATGACGCTGAAGAGTCTAACTTTCGAGTACTGCACTACTCGGGAGAGACTATAAACCTTCTTTCCAGCTAACATGACGCTGAGGAGTCTAACTTCCGAGTGGGACGCCACTCGGGAAAGACTATAAACACCCCTTCCAGCTGACATGAAGCTGAAGAGTCCCATATATGAGTGGCATGCTACTCGGCAAAGACTATAAATCATATTCTGGTTGACATGATACCGAAGAGTCTCATATACCAGTAGTATACTACTCAGGACAGACTATAAGGTTAAAGATCTTTGGCTTTATGATTAATTGTCTTCACAATTAAGCACAAAGTTGGGGGCTACACCTAATAGGTGTGCCTATTCGGTGCACACTATTCATATATCTACATGAAGCCCTTCATAGCCTCGCTACCAGCTGACATGAAGCAGGACTCGGGAAGAAGAAGCACTCAGACAAAGAGTACTCGGGAGCAACGCACTCGGGCAATCTTCACCGTGGAGAATGAGCACTCGGCATCAACTGTGACTCAACTATGAAGGTCTCAGGGGCTACTGTGGAGGCCATGGGCCCCGGGTACCTCATCACAAGCATATGGGCCACTCAGATAGAGGATGGACCTAGCCTTGTAATTAAAGATATGATAGAACCCGGTAGACTTTGCATTGTACGATAAGGAATATACAGTCCTAATCGGGTAGATTATATCTCTAAGAGGAGATCCCTTGGCTGTAATCCGGCTAGGACTCCTACCTTGTACCCTTGTCCCCAGTATATAAAGGGAGGCAGGGCGCCCCCTGAGGGCATGAGCTCATAGAAGTGAACATACATCCTCAAAGGAATACACCATAACTGGACGTAGGGTATTACCTTACATCGAGGGCCTGAACCAGTATAAACCTCCCCGTGTTCCTTTGCAATCCACCGTGTTTCGATCCGACGAGTAGCCCTATATTCATATTGCTAGTGTAAAACATCGACACTGGTCTTCAATAGGCTTCTTCCCCACTCTCTTGGAGTCGGGCTGGGCAACAGAAGGACTTAACGACCTCTTCTTCTTTGACTTCATGGTCGATAAAGTTCAGGAGTCATCATCGAACTCCTTACATGACTGCAAGTAGTTCAACAACACATGGTACACATTGCGGAGCAATCCTGGGCATACATCTACAAACATTCATCACAGACGGACAACAAGTTAACATCAGTGAGAGTTACCTTTGGACATGGCCTCTTATGGCTGTAAGCCGCCACAGATCGCTTTGAGTCTTCAGTTTCGACCACCCCACTGGCGAAGTAATCTAGCAGGATCTCGGTCACCTTGTGCTTGTCCAACAGGTCAGGATACTCCCGGCTGGGATCACCTCTACCCTTGTAGTCCTAGCCGAAGTGGCACCTTAACATCAGCGGCTTGAGGCACCGAGTCAAGAAACGTCTGGCCACCCATGGACTGGTCAGCCTGGCGCTCTTCAGCTTGTCAATCTTGTCAATCAATATATGAACTTGGCCCATTTCTTCAAGTTGGGCACAGATGACCAGTTGGGCACAACCGTCAGGGGCAAACCCATAAAAGGGGGGAGGCTTAGTACAAGATCAGAACAGTAAAACCACTCCCTATGCCAGCCTTTGAGGGAAGACTTAAGGGGAATATTGATATAAATCTTCTTCATCTCACCCCTGACCTAGATACCGGCCCCCCAATCACCTAGACCTTGCTCTTGGAGGGCTGGGGTTTGATGTGGAACAGATGTCTAAATAGATTCAAATGGGGTTCCACACCCAGGAAACACTCGCACAGAGTCACAAAGATAGAAATTTGAAAAATTGAGTTGGGATTCAGATTCACCAACTCAAGTTCATAGAAGGCGAGAAGCTGGTGGAGAAAGTCAGAAGACGGAAGAGAAAGACCCCGGTCGAAAAAAGAGGCGAAAACGACGGTCTCACCGGCTTGGGGCTCTGGAACCGATTTACCTTCAGCCGAACGCCAACTAATGATATCACGGCTCTGTAGTCGCAACAATCTCTCCAGATGCTTCAGCTTAGTCAGCCCGCAATCCGAAGTTAGCCAGACCTCATCCGACGCATCCAAGAAATCTGAAGCCCTCGGCATGGTTAAGGGCAAGAAGATTTGGGGGAAAAATCACTAGGGGCTTGGAATGGACGAAAAGGAGCAGGATCGCCCGAGTTTCAATGGGGAAGAGCAAGCAATGGCGAACCCTAGTGAATTGGGAGGCGAAATTTTGGCACGGAAGCTGGAAGACGAAACAATTGGAGGATTGGAGAAGATAAGGGAATCTTTTCTCTCTCTCCCCGCCTTTTATAGAGCCGGTACCGATTCGTGGGCTTGGGCTTACAAAGTTAGTACTAGGCCACCAAGATATGAGTTTCTACAGTAGCACACTCAATGTGGGCCGCTTGCTGGCTGTGTTAAAATCACGGTGCTGGTGCTACCAACAGGAACCGATGAGGTAATCAGATATGCTTCATGAAGGCCTAATTGCTGAACACATGTGTTCGGGTATCTGTATTATCCACCAGGTATTGAGGATATATCCTTATAAGGGTCATAAGCTGGTCCTCATCAAAAATTGGGGATGCAGGTATCTCTCAAGTACACCTGACCACATAATGGATTAAATTTCATAGAGTGGCACTCGGCTTACATGCTTAGCCAACATTTGCGATGAGCAAATATTCTTCCAGCTGACATGACGCTGAAGAGTCCAACTTCCGAGTAGTGCACTACTCCGGAAAGACTATAAATATTTCATCTAGCTGACATGAAGCTGAGGAGTCTAACTTCTGAGTGGGATGCCACTCGGGAAAGACTATAAACACCTTTTCTAGCTGACATGAAGCTGAAGAGTCTCATATACAAGTAGCATACTACTCGGCAAAGACTAAATTATTTCAGGTTGACATGATACCGAAGAGTCTCATATACTAGTAGTATACTACTCGGGAAAGACTACAAGGTTAAAGATCTTTGACTTTATGTTCAATTGTTTTCACAATTAAGCACAAAGTAGGTGCGCCTATTCGGCGCACACTATTCATACTTTTACATGGTGTCGATGTTTTACACCGGCAATATAACTATAGGGCTACTCGGCGAGGGGAAACTCGGTGGATTGCAAAGGAACACAAGGGGATTCTATACTGGTTCAGGCCCTCGATGTGAGGTAATACCCTACGTCTAGTTGTGGTGGTATTCTTTTGAGGTGTTGCATTGATCAATGATCTCATGCCCTCAGGGGGTGCCCTACCTCCCCTTATATACTGGGGGACAGGGGGTACAAGGTAGGAGTCCCAGCCGGATACGACCAAGGGATTTCCTTCTTAGAGATATATCTTACCCGACTAAGACTATATATTCCTTATTGTACAAGGCAAAGTCTGCTGGGTGTTACTATATCTCTAACTACAAGTACGTCCGACTAACCAGTTGTGCCTTGACTGCGACGTCGAGTTCTTGACTAATCTGTCGTGCAGCCCTCGAAGCCGAGTTGAAGACTCGAACAGAGGGGGAAATCCGGCTAAAGGAGGCCAAGAAATCCAGGGCCGAGCTTGAAAAGACAAGGCCATCCTGACAAAGGCCAGAACCGAGCTTGAGCAAGAGAAGGCCAAGTTGAAGGAGGCCAATATCAAGCTCGAGAAGGACAAAGTTCAATTGGAGAGGACCATAGCCAGATGGGAGGCCGACTGCAACAGTAAGTCTCCCTTTTGACACTGATTTTGACCAATCCATTAATTACTCCATCAGAAGCTTTGCGTAACAAGTTTACTTGTCGGTGAACCCTGGTAGCTGCCAGAGCCAATTCCCAAGCCCAATTTCCAGCTTATGCAGAGGAGATAAAGGTCGTCAAGGAGTCACGGGAGGCCCTCCTCAGATCCGTGAGAGGGCTCCTTGACCTGATGGATCCTCGCCCCGTGGGAACTAGCTGCAGCTCGATCGCCCAAGTGGAGTCGTGCCTTGAGGATGCACCGAGTGCCCTGAAGAGGTACTCGGATGAGCATGTTATTACCGGCGTGGCCCGAACCCTGGCTATGACCAAGTCCATCTACTCAAGGGCAGATGTTGAAGCCATCGGGGAGGGGTTTGCCGAGGAGACAACTCCTGAGGAGGCGCTGGAGCTGATAGCCAAGGCGAGGCTGACTGCAGGGATTATCACCCGAGACCTGGGTCTGTAAAAACAGTACATCATGCAGTTGGTGTATTGTGGACTTTTATAAAGACATGTGTAAATATATATGCAATGCCACCAAGCTTTAAACTATTACTCAGTCGTCATTAGCTTTACTCGATTATACGGTCAGCACCAAGTTAGTCTATAGGAACTTAATAAAATCGTTCACCGCAGAAGGCTGTACTCATGCAAACACGATAGAATCATAGTGAAGTTTCGTAACTTAAGTAAAATAGGCTTGTATATTATTGACAAAGCATATAAGATAAATGCAGCCCCTGACTCACTACTCGGTTGAAACAAGCGGCGTAGTGAGTCAGAGTGGAACTGTACACATGGAAAAATAAGAAACTCAGCTATAGAAAGGACGTAGCTGTTCTATGTTCCATGAGTTGCTGATGAGGGCACCGTCTTGGGTCTTCAGTCGGTAGGCGCCTGGCCACGTGACCTCGGCTATAATGAACGGCCCTTCCCAGATTGGGGATAGTTTGTGCCTGTCTTTGGTGGTCTGTATTTTCCTCAAGATGAGATCCCCAACCAAAAAGGCGCGGCCACGGATATTGCAATTGTGGTAGCGACGCAGGCCTTGGAGATACCTTGCCGACTGGATTGTTGCGATATCCCTCGCTTCCTCCAACTGATCTAATTCGACCAGCCGGGTATCATTTGAGATGTCTCCTGAGTAAGCCCGGACTCGTGGAGAGCTGAACTCTAACTCGGTTGGTAGCATAGCATCGGCACCGTAGACCAGAAAGAAAGGGGATTGCCCTGTTGCCTGACTAACTGTGGTTCTGATAGACCAGAGAACAGATGGGAGTTCTTGTACCCACCGGCCCACGTATGGTTGTAGTCGGTCAAATATCCTTGTGGGAGCCATGGGCCCCGGGTACCTCATTACCAGCACATGGGCCACTCGGATAGAGGATGGGCCAGATCATGTAATTAGAGATAAGATAGCACCCGGCAGGCTGTGCCTTGTACAATAAGGAAACCTAGCCTTAGTCGGATAGGTTTCTATCTCTAAGAAGGAAGTCTCTTGGTCGTCTCCGACTGGGATCCTTACCATGTATCCATGTCCCCTAGTATATAAAGGGAGGCAGGGCGCCCCATGAGGACACGCAAGATCATTGATCACAAAATCACCTCAGAGGAATAACACCTCAACTGGACGTAGGGTATTACCTCACATCGAGGGCCTGAACCAGTATAATTCTCCCGTGTTCCTCTGCAATCCACCGAATTCCAGGTTGCCGAGTAGCCCCATAGTATTATTGCCGGTGCAAAGCATCGACAGTTGGCGCGCCAGGTAGGGGCCCGACGAATTCTTCATAAACAGATTCGATGGATCCCATCAACGGAGTCAAGGGCAACAAGTTCTCCAATGGAGACACCATCACCTTCGGGAGTCTTGACTTCGTCGCCGATCAACTCGGCAATCTTTCCTTGGCTGAAGCAGATCCAATCTCGCCAGCCGAGGAGCCAGCCGGTGTTGCGCCAGTCGGCCCCAGGGACGTTGCCATCTCCTTCGACGATCTACTACGACAGTCCCTCACATCGCCGGACATCGGGACAACTCTCTCCTTCGGCGTCCGACTCGCGCTAGGCCTTGAGCCAGCGCGGGTTAGGCCAAGAGGGGGAGAGATCATCAATCTCCCGTACGGACTCGGCGATGCTGTGCATCTACAACCTGCGCAGCAGACCCGACCTCCAGTGATTCAGTTTGGACACGGTCATGAACCTTTTCAGATTGGATCTAGGGAGGTCGGAGTCGTCCTAACTCCGATAAACTACTCGGAGTCCGACACTAAGTCGGATGGCGGTTCGAGCACCAACTCGGACTCCACCTTGGCAAGCTTCCTCCTCCCCCGCGAGATCTTCATGGCTTCAACGCCACCTTCCGAGGTGCGCCGACTGCAAGAGGAGCAGCAAGAGGAGGCGCGCCGACTACAACAACAAGAGGAGGCCAACCGACAAGCTCGCAATGACGGGCTTCGACAGGCTGGGCGAGCCGCCCAGCAGCAGATCCTCCAAACCAAAGTCGGCGACCACAACGTCTTCATCACGCCACAACAAAACGTCGTGGCCGCCGCAACTCTGCTGGACACGCTCCAGCTTGGGCCAGATCATCAGGCCACACCAACTATCGCCAAGATCAAGGCGATGATCACTGCTGCCGCCTGCCAGCAGCAAGAACAGTCAGGCAACACTCGCATACCGACCCATCGGACGGGCTCTCCAGCGGCGGAGTCATCTGCATTAGCGCGACGACGGGCGGCCGGCTCCACCCGGCAGCACGAAGAGTCCCGCCAAACAACGCTCGGCAACACCAACTACGACAACCGGCGGCGTCACCAATACGACCGCCGACCCAATCAAGACCTCCGAATGCGATTACAACGCGATCTTCGCCACACCCTAAGGGCCCGGCGCGAAGAACGCGAAGAGGATGAACGCCGCCGACTGGAGGATGAACACGAGCGCTTCGGTCTCCACTCGAACGGCTACACCGCCAAAACCGAAGCCCAAGTCCTCACGATAACGAAGGCATTCCAGCCTTTACTCGGGAGTTACAGGACGTCCGCTGGCCAGTCGGCTTTAAGCCTACCGGAATCGAAAAGTACGACAGCAAGACCAACCCAGAGTCCTGGCTCACCGTTTACGTCCTAGCAGTTCAAGCTGTTGGGGGCGACAGCAGAGCCATGACTAACTACCTCCCAGTCGCATTAGCCGACTCGGCGAGGACATGGCTGACAGGCCTCCCAAGGCGGTCGATCGGTTCCCGGGGACAACTCAGGGAGCGGTTCATCGCTAACTTCCAGGGGACCTACGAGAGACCGGCTTCCGAGCACGACCTTTACCAGCTGCATCAGAAAAAGAACGAGTCTCTGCGTGAATTCATCAAAAGGTTTTCCGAGAAGCGCAATCAAATCCCAAGCATCAAAGACGAGGTCGTCATCGCCGCCTTCCGCAAGGGAGTAAAAGACACCCCGCTTATTGCGAAGTTCACTCGGAAGCCACCATCCACTGTCCGGACTCTCTTCGACATGGCCAACAAATACGCCGACTCGGCTGAAGCCGTCGCTGAGGCCTTCGACGAGAAGAAGGAGCCCCGACAAAGAGACAACAAGACGAAAGCCGACAACGAGCCGCTTCAGAACAAGCCTGGCAGCCGCAAGCGGAAGTCGGACAACGAGGTGGCCAACATGGAGCGCAGTCGGCCACGGCCCAAGCGGAACAACGACTATCAGAAAGTCATGAGCTGGCCTTGCCCCTTTCACCCCAAGGGCCGCCACGCGGCCAAGGACTGCCACATGCTCAAGAAGTTCGCCTCCGAACAAGCTTCATCGTCTGGCGCCGACAAGGACAAGGACAAGCCAGACTCGGGTCCGGCTGATGATTTCCAGGACCCCCAAGCCGAACTCAACCACATCTTCGGGGGGCCACTCGCGTACGAATCCAAGCGCAAGCAGAAGCTATCAGCGCGGGACATTAACGCGGTCTCCACAGCCGACACCCCCCAATACCTGCGCTGGTCAGAAACGGCCATCACCTTCAATCGCGCAGATCACCCAGATCGGATTTCCCACCCGGGACGATATCCACTCGTCCTGGACCCGGTCGTCAAAAATATCAGGCTGAAGAAAACCCTCATCGACGGAGGCAGTGCGCTCAACATCCTGTTCGCCAAGACTTTGGACGAGATGAGAATTCCTCGTTCAGAACTACGGCCAAGCACTACGCCCTTCCATGGGATAATTCCCGGCTTGTCATCAACCCCACTCGGGCAGATAACCTTGCCGGTGACCTTCGGCACGCGGGACAACTTCCGTACAGAAAACATCTGCTTCGAGGTCGCCGACTTCGAGACCGCGTATCACGCGATACTCGGACGACCGGCCCTCGCCAAATTCATGGCGATACCGCATTATACGTACATGGTGCTGAAGATGCCCGGGCCAGCAGGAGTCCTCTCCCTCCGCAGCAACGCTAAGCAAGCCTTCACCTGCGACAAGGAGAGCTGCGAACTGGCTCAAACACAAGAAGCGGCAGTTGGGCGCGACAGCATCCGACAAGCCGCTACACCTGAAGTCGATCAAGATCCAGTTCCGGCGAAAAAAGCAGCGAAGTCGGGAATTTCAGCGGACTCTGACACGAAGAAGATCCCCCTGGACCCTTCCGACCCCTCCAAGACTGCCTTAGTCGGGACCGGACTCGACCCCAAATAGGAAGACGCGCTCGTCACCTTCCTCCAAGCCAACAAAGATATCTTCGCGTGGAAACCGTCCGACATGCCGGGCGTACCAAGGGAGGTGATCGAGCACGCCCTACACGTCAAGCCAGACGCCAAGCCCATCAAGCAACGGCTGCGGCACTTCGCTCAAGACCGCAAGGATGCTATCCGGGAGGAAATCACCAAGCTCCTCGCAGCCGGGTTCATCAAGAAAGTCTACCACCCGGACTGGCTGGCAAACCCAGTTCTGGTCCGGAAGAAAAACGGTAAATGGCGCATGTGCGTCGACTACACCGACCTCAACAAAGCGTGCCCCAAGGACCCATTTGGTCTTCCCAGGATAGATCAGGTGGTTGACTCCACGGCGGGGTGCGACCTACTCAGTTTTCTCGACTGCTACTCGGGATATCATCAAATTAGCTTGAGGGAACAAGACTGTTTAAAAACATCTTTCATCACGCCGTTTGGAGCGTATTGCTATATCACAATGCCGTTCGGTCTGAAAAATGCAGGCGCAACTTACCAACGTGCTATTCAGCGCTGTCTGCACACCCAGATCGGGCGCAACGTGGAAGCCTACGTCGACGACGTGGTGATCAAGACCAAGTCCAGAGAAGATCTCATTGCCGACCTGGAAGAAACCTTCCAAAACCTCCGAAGATTCAAGATGAAGTTGAACTCGGAAAAGTGCACCTTCGGAGTGCCGTCTGGAAAGTTACTCGGCTTCATCGTCTCGCATCGCGGCATCGAGGCCAACCCGGAGAAAGTTAACGCCATCAGGAACATGGCGCCCCCGACCAACCTCAAAGACGTCCAGAAGTTGACAGGTTGCATGGCGGCACTCAGCCGGTTTATCTCCCGACTGGGCGAAAGGGGCATGCCTTTCTTCAAGCTCCTCAAAAAGGCGGACACCTTTCAATGGACTCCGGAAGCCCAGCGAGCCTTCAAAGACTTCAAAGAATTCCTCACATCACCCCCCGTGCTGGCGTCACCCCTGCCCCAGGAACCACTAATGCTTTATCTGGCGGCAACAACACAGGTAGTCAGCACGGTGCTGGTAGTGGAGCGATCCGAACAGGGTCACATTCAGAAAATACAACGGCCAATCTATTTCGTCAGCGAGGTCCTTGCCGACTCCAAAACAAGATACCCGCAGGTCCAGAAGCTGCTATACGGCCTACTCCTCACAGTCCGAAAGCTGGTGCATTACTTTCAAGCACACCAAGTCACGGTGGTCACAGCGTTTCCACTCGGGGATGTCCTTCATAATCGCGAGGCCACCGGCCGGATCGCTAAATGGGCACTCGAGCTGATGGCATTCGACATCACCTTTCAGCCACGGACAGCTATCAAATCTCTAGCTCTAGCCGACTTCGTGGCTGAGTGGACAGAAGTTCAACTCCCAACACCAACAACAAAGCTAGAGTACTGGACAATGTACTTCGACGGTTCCCTACGGATCGGCGGTGCCGGGGCTAGAGTCATACTGACATCCCCCACTGGCGAAAAGTTGAAGTACGTACTACAAATCCACTTCCCGGCTTCCCACAACGTCGCCGAGTACGAGGCACTTGTTCACGGGCTCTGCATCGCCATATCACTCGGCATACGTCGACTGGTTGTGCGCGGCGACTCCCAACTCGTGGTCAACCAGGTCATGAAAGACTGGACCTGTCTCGACGACACAATGGCGGCATACTGTCAGGAGGTTCGCAAGTTGGAAAACAAGTTCGACGGGCTGGAAATCACACACGTCCTGCGTCAATACAACGACGCGGCGGATGAGCTGGCAAACATGGGATCCAAGCGAGAAGCAGTTCCGACTGGAATCTTTGTCGAGCAACTTATGGAGCCATCAGTCAAGAAGAAACCGGCACAAGAGCAGTCGGGAGGCGAGCCTACCCCGACCACCGACGAAGTGCTGCACATATGTCAAGACTGGAGGGGTCCTGTTCTCAAATTCCTCCGGGACGATGAACTCCCAGAAGATCGCAGTCAAGCCGAGCAGATCAAGCGTCGAAGCAAAAGCTTCCTGCTAGTCGGAGAAGACCTGTATCGAAGGAGCGCCTCCGGTGTCGTCATGCGCTGTGTCACCACCGAGGAAGGCAAGCAGATCCTGCATTCAATCCACTCGGGCATATGTGGCAACCACGCCGCATCCAGGACGTTAGTCGGAAAGGCTTACCGGCAGGGATTCTTCTGGCCCACCGCAATCACAGACGCCAAAGACATCGTTCGCAAGTGCGAGGGTTGCCAGTTCTTCGCAAGACAGACAAATCTCCCCGCCCAGGAACTCCAGACTATCCCTATTTCCTGGCCATTCGCAGTATGGGGGCTCGACATGGTTGGGCCATTCAAGAAAGCGCCAGGAGGGTTCACGCATCTGTTCGTCGCAGTGGATAAATTCACCAAGTGGATTGAGGCTAAACCCGTTGCAACAATCACAGCGGCACGAGCAAAGGACTTCATCCTGAGTATACTATACCGATTTGGGGTCCCTAACCGCATCATAACCGACAACGGCACTCAGTTCGCGGCGGGCCTATTCCAAGATTTCTGCGACGACTTCGGCATCAAGATCTGCTATGCATCTGTGGCACACCCGCGGAGCAACGGGCAGGTTGAGCGAGCCAACGGCATGGTCTTACAAGGCATCAAGGCCAGGATATTCGACCGACTACAACCATACGTGGGTCGGTGGGTACAAGAACTACCATCCGTTCTCTAGTCTCTCAGAACCACGGTTAGTCGGGCAACAGGGCAATCCCCTTTCTTCCTGGTCTACGGTACCGAGGCCATGCTACCGACAGAGATACAGTTCGGCTCTCCGCGAGTCCGGGCTTACTCCGAAGACGACTCCAACAGCACGCGACTGGTCGAATTAGATCAGCTGGAAGAAGCAAGAGACGCCGCAACAATCCAGTCGGCAAGGTATCTTCAAGGCCTGCGTCGCTACCACAATCGCAATGTCCGTGGCCGCGCCTTTTTGGTCGGGGATCTCGTTCTAAGGAAGATACAAACCACCAAGGACTGGCACAAACTATCCCCCATCTGGGAAGGGCCGTTCATTATAGCCGAGGTCACGCGGCCAGGCGCCTACCGACTGAAGACCAAAGACGGCGTCCTCATCACCAACTCATGGAACATAGAACAGCTACGTCCTTTCTATACCTGAGTTTTACATTTTCCATGTGTACAGTTTTTCCTGACTCACTACGCCGCTTGTTTCAACCGAGTAGTGAGTCGGGGGCTGCATGTATATATGTGTTCTGTCAATAACATACAAGCTTATTTCACCCCGGTTATGAAGCCTTGCCACGACTGATGCGTTCGCCCGAGTATAGCATCTTACTCCGAACATTTTTTATCAAGTTCCATCGGACTAACTCGATGCATGCTACATGGTCGGGTAAAGCTAATGACAACCGAATAATAAGCTTGGCGGCACGACACATATATTTACACATGATCGTATATGAAAGCATATATATATCCCGACTACAAAATGTATTGCCTTTACAGACCCAGGTCTCGGGTAATCACTTCAGCAGTCGGCTTCGCCTGGGCGATCAGCTCCAGCGCTTCCTCGGGCGTCGTCTCCTCGGAAAATCCCTCCCCGATGGCCTCAATGTCCGCCCTCGGGTAGATGGACTTGGTCATTGCTCGGGTCTGGGCCACGCCGGCGGCAACCCGCTCGTCTGAGTACCTTCTCAGGGCACTCGGCGCGTCCTCGAGATGCCCCATTATCTGAGGAATTCTGCTATAGCTGGTCCCCTCTGGGCGGGGATCTACAAGGTCAAGGAGCCCTTTCACGGACCCGACGAGGGCCTCCCGTGACTCCCTGATTGATCTTATCTCCTCCGTGTAGAACCGGTACTGGGCCTGGACGTTGGCTCTCATGCCTGCTCAGATTGGTCGGCAAGTAAGCTTGTCAGAATTCGGCTACACACGGGGTGACTAATGGATTGGCTGAGATCACAGTCGGGTTGAGGACTTACTTTCGTAGTCGGCCTCCCACCCGGCCACGGTCTTCTCCAGTTCGGCCTTCTCCTTACCGAGCTTGACGACGGCCTTCTCCAACTCGGACTTCTCCCGGTCAAGCTCGGTGTTGGCCTTTGTCAGGTCGGCCTTGACCCTTTCAAGCTCGGCCTTGTCTTCTTCGGCCTCCTTCAGCTGCGACTCCCTCTCCGCTCGGGTCTTTAACTCCGCTTCGAGGTCTGCACCACAGATTAGCCAAGAGCTCAACCGTGCAGTCATGACACCCCCGAGCAGTCGGGATCGACGTAGCTGGATGAATACATCAACGGTCCAGTCGGGAAGATATACTCGAGGATTTTACCTCTGATCTTCTCGGCTAGGGCCCATGTCTCTGCCCTGAGCTGATCGGCGCCGCTCTTCAGCCAGGCCTCCCTCCTCGTGTGACGCGCCTCCATCTCGGCCTTCAATGCCCAGAGCTGTTGCAATTCCGTGAGGTGGGGAGCCATCTCGACCAGGATCTCCGTCATCGCCTCGTTGCGGTCAACGAGCTTCTGCTCGGGACAAGGAACAAACCGACGACAGAGTCAAACATCAAGACAAGAAGATTGCTGGAGCTTCACTACAAGAATCATACCGCGACCCCTTGGGACCCGTTGATGGCAGCACGAAGCAGGCTCTCGCGCTCTCTCCTTGCGACGACTTCATCGAGCCTGAAGCTTTTCATAGTGCCGTCGCGAGTGGTCCATGTAAAGGTCCGGGGCATCACACGTGGGGGAGCTTCAATCCGAGGCAAATGAGGGATCTCCGGCGGTGGCGGTAGCGGCGACGATGGCGATGACGATAACCACGATGGCGACGGTGTCCTGGCCTCGGCACCGCCTTCCCCTACAACATCGGGGACCGGCTCGGGGGCTCCGTCCCCCGCTTCCGCGACATACGGTGCCTCGGGGGCTGGGGCCTCGGTTTCAACAGCCACCTCTCGGTCGGGTGGCGGCAGTGGCCCTGTAGTCGGAGCCACCTCGGTCTCAGCAACCGGGCTGGCCGCCGGCTCAACAGGTGTGTTCGCCGCCGCTGCCTCGGCTGGGGCAGGCTCATCAAGTGGAGCAGATGGATCGACCTTTTTAAGATCGATATCGGCCCGCTTCCTGCACGACGAAGCAAGACATCAGGACTGTACTCTAACGTACAACGACTACAGAAGACCCGGAATAACGCACCTCTTGGAGCACTTCAGCTTCCTGCCAGCCTGCCCGCTCCCCGGCGAAGCGCTAGCATCGGCAGTCACCCCGGTCGGTGTCATCGATGGCAGAGGCGTATCAGCCTGAGTCGGCCCCGACTTTGGTATGGTTGGTTCGGGTTCCTTCGCCCCAATCGGCCTCTGCTCTGGTCGGCCCCTTGGTGGCGCTGTTGCTGAGTACGACAACGTCGAGCCCAAGCCTGCTGATCTCAGCCTGGACTCGACCGCGTGGCGTTTGTGGCAGCGGTGTCCTTTATTTTCAAGCTGCCGCTCACGGCGCGCGCTGTCATGGCCCCTCGCCCGATATAAAATCGGCTTCTTCCCCGCTCTCTTGGAGTCGGGTTGGCCGGCAGAGGGACTCCTCGGCCTCTTCCTCGACGCGACCGCCGACAATGGACAAGAGTCTTCATCAAATTCCTCATGCCACTACAAGCAAGTCGACAAGATTTCATCACGCCAGGTTGAACAATCACCGTTCCACAGGCGTTCACCACAGAAGAAGGTAGAAGGTTACCTTGGTCCGCGGCCGGATGAAGCTATAGGCAGCAACTCGGCGGTTATCATCTTCGGTGGTAACGACCCCTTCGGAGAAGTAGCCAAACAAGGTATCGGTCACTGCCCCCTTGTCCGCCGTCTCGCTGCTCACTCGGTCGGGATCGTGTTTACCTTTGAAGGCCCAGCCGAAGGCGCTTCTCAACTTCAGCGGCTGGACGCGCCTCGTCAGAAAGCGACGAGCCACCCAAGGCCCTGTCAAGCCGGCCCTCTTGAGATCATCTATCTTTGTCAGCAATATATGTGCCTGGCCCAGTTCTTCAAAGGTTGGCTCCGAGGACCAGCTTGGCAATACCGCCGGTGGCATACCAGTAAACGGGTGCAAGGAAGGGGCCAGATCGGCGCAATAAAACCACTCCTTGTGCCAGCCCTTCAGAGAAGATTTCAAGGGCAAATCAATATATGTTTTCTTCCCATCGCTCCTCAGTTGAAGACCAGCCCCTCCAATCACACTGATATTACTCTTGGAAGGCTGGGGCTTGACATGGAACAGGTGTCAGAAGAGGATGAAGTGGGGCTCAACACCCAGAAAGCACTCGCAAAGAGTGACGAATATGGAGATCTGAAGGATTGAGTCGGGATTTAAATGCACCAACTCCAGCCCATAGAAATCAAGGATGCGGCAGAAGAAATAAGACGACGGAAGACACAAGCCCCGATCAAAGAAAGAGGCGAAAACTACCGTTTCACCAGGCCGGGGGTTGGGGCTCGATTCATCCCTCGCCGACCGCCAACGGATCACTTCTTGGCTGGGCAACTTCAGCTCGCTCTCCAGCCGTCTCAGCTTCACCGAGCCACAATCCGAGATCGGCCAAGAACTCCCTGGCGCACCCGCAGGATTCGTCGCCTTCGGCATGACTGGAGGTGGTGAGATTTGGGGGAAAGCAAATCGGGGGCTTGGAATAAACAAAGAGGATTGAAATCGCCCGAGTCCGGGTGGGGAACGGCTGCTGCTAACCCTAGCCGGGCGGGAGGCGAAAAGCTAGGCGCGAAGGTGGAAGACGAAGAGATTGGCTGCTTTGGGGAAGACGATGGAATCTTTTTCTCTCTCCCCATCTTTTTATAGCCTGTACCGACTAGATGGGCCCAGGCCTACACAGTCGGAATTGGGCCGACAAGATATGAGTTCCTATAGTAGCATGCTCCATGTGGGCCACCCGCAGGCTGAGTTGAAATTATAGTGCTGATGCTACCCACAGGAACCGATGAGGTAAACAGATATGCTTTATGAAAGCCTTACTGCTAAACATATATGTTTGGGTATCTGTTTTATCCACCAGGTCTCGAGGATATATCCTTACAAGGATCACAAGCTAGTCTTCATTAAAATTGGGGATGCAGGTATCTTTCTCGGGAACACCTGACCACGCCGTGGATTTATTTTCATAAAGTGGTACTCGGCCTACATGCGTGGCCACCAGTTGCCATGAGTAACATTATTCCAGCCGACATGACGCTGAAGAGTCTAACTTTCGAGTAGTGCACTACTCGGGAGAGACTATAAATTTCTCATTCCCGCTGACATGATGCGGAGGAGTCTAACTTCCGGGTGGGACGCCACTCGGGAAAGACTATAAACCTCTTTTCCAGCTGACATGAAGCTGAAGAGTCCCATATACGAGTAACATCTTACTCGGCAAGACTATAAACGCATATTCCGACTGACATGAAGTCGAAGAGTCCTATATACGAGTAGTATCCTACTCGGCAAGACTATAAATCATATTCCGGTTGACATGACACCGAAGAGTCTCATATACCAGTAGTAATCTACTCGGGAAAGACTTCCAGGTTAAAAATCTTTGACTTTATGTTTAATTATTTTCACAATTAAGCACAAAGTCGGGGGCTACACCTAATAGGTGCGCCTATTCGGCGCACACTATTCATATATCTACATGAAGCCCTTCATAGCCTCGCTGCCAGCTGACATGAAGCAGGACTCGGGAAGACTTACTCGGACAAAGAGTACTCGGGAGCATTGCACTCAGGTAACCTTCACCGTGGAGGATGAGCACTTGGCATCAGCTGTGACTCAACTATGAAGGTCTCAGGGGCTACTGTGGGAGCCATGGGCCCCGGGTACCTCATTACCAGCACATGGGCCACTCGGATAGAGGATGGGCCAGATCATGTAATTAGAGATAAGATAGCACCCGGCAGGCTGTGCCTTGTACAATAAGGAAACCTAGCCTTAGTCGGATAGGTTTCTATCTCTAAGAAGGAAGTCTCTTGGTCGTATCCGACTGGGATCCTTACCATGTATCCCTGTCCCCTAGTATATAAAGGGAGGCAGGGCGCCCCATGAGGACACGCAAGATCATTGATCACAAAATCACCTCAGAGGAATAACACCTCAACTGGATGTAGGGTATTACCTCACATCGAGGGCCTGAACCAGTATAATTCTCCCGTGTTCCTCTGCAATCCACCGAATTCCAGGTCGCCGAGTAGCCCTATAGTATTATTGCCGGTGCAAAGCATCGACAATCCTGGCCCTGATACCTTGTAAGACCATACCGTTGGCTCGTTCAACCTGCCCATTGCTCCGTGGGTGTGCCACTGACGTATAGCAGATCTTGATGGCGAAATCATCACAGAAATCTTGAAAAACACTGCCGTGAACTGGGTACCGTTGTCGGTGATGATGCGGTTGGGGACCCCGAATCGGTAGAGTATACTCATGATGAAGTCCTTTGCTCGTGCCGCGGTTATGGTTGCAACGGGTTTAGCCTCAATCCACTTGGTGAATTTATCCACTGCGACGAACAAGTGTGTGAACCCCCCTGGAGCTTTCTTGAAAGGCCCAACCATGTCAAGCCCCCATACTGCAAAGGGCCAAGAAATTGGGATTGTTTGGAGTTCCTGGGCTGGGAGATTGGTTTGTCTTGCATAGAACTGGCAACCCTCGCACGTGCGAACAATGTATTTGGCATCTATTACTGCTGTTGGCCAGAAAAATCCCTGCCGGTAAGCCTTTCTGACTAACGTCCTGGATGCAGCATGGTTGCCACATATGCCCGAGTGGATCGAGTGCAGGATCTGCTTGCCCTCCTCAGCGGTGACGCAGTGCATGAGGACACCGGATGCACTTTTTCAGGTACAGGTTTCTCCGACGAGTGAGAAACTCTTGCTTCGACGTTTAGTTCATTCAGCTTCACTGCGATCTTCTGGGAGTTCATCATCCAGGAGGAATTTGAGAACAGGAGTCCGCCAATCTTGACATATGTGCAGCACCTCGTTTGTTGCCAGGGTAGGTTCGCCTCCCGACTATTCTGGCACTGGTTTCTTCCTGACTGATGGCTCCATGAGTTGCTCAACAAAGATCCCTGTCGGGACCGTTTCTCGCTTGGATCCCATATTTGCCAGCTCGTTGCAGCGTCATTGTATTGTCGTAGACATGTGTTAATCTCCAGCTGTTGATATTTACATCGGCAATAGAACTATAGGGCTACTCGGCAAGGGGAAACTCGGTGGATTGTAGAGGAACGCAGAGCAGATTTTTATACTGGTTCAGGCCCTCGATGTGAGGTAATACCCTACGTCCAGTTGTGATGTTATTCCTCTGAGGTATTTGTCGATCAACGATCTCGCATGTTGTTCGTTGCCCTCAAGGGGCGCCCTGCCTCCCCTTATATACTGGGGGGCCAGGGTACAGGATAGGAATCCCAATAGGATACTGCCAAGGGATTTCATTCTTAGAGATAGATCTTACCCGGCTAAAACTATGCATTCCTTATTATACAAGGCAAAGCCTACCGGGTGCTAATATATCTCTAACTACAAGACTCGGCCCATCCTCTATCCGAGTGGCCCATATGCTTGTGATGAGGTACCTGGGGCCCATGGCCTCCACAGTAGCCCTTGAGACCTTTATAGTTGAGTCACAGCTAATGCCGAGTGCTCGTCCTCCACGGTGAAGATTGCTCGAGTGCATTACTCTCGAGTACTCTTTGTCCGAGTGCTTCTTCTTCCCGAGTCCTGCTTCATGTCAGCTGCACCGAGGCTACGAAGGGCTTCATATTGATGAATGAATAGTGTGCGCTGAATAGGCACACTTATTAGGTGTAGCCCCCAACTTTGTGCTTAATTGTGAAGACAATTAAACATAAAGTCAAAGATCTTAACCTTGTAGTCTTTCCCGAGTAGCGTACTACTGGTATATGGGACTCTTCGCCATCATGTCAACCAGAATGATTTTTTATAGTCTTTC
This sequence comes from Oryza meyeriana var. granulata, assembly GCA_003991445.1. NCBI lineage: Eukaryota > Viridiplantae > Streptophyta > Magnoliopsida > Poales > Poaceae > Oryza > Oryza meyeriana. Next base: position 8,109 of record RYFJ01001720.1, on the reverse strand, counting down.
CCGAGTAGTATGTTACTCGAAAATTAGACTCTTCAGCTTCATGTCAGTGGAAAAGGTGTTTATAGTCTTCCCGAGTGCGCCCACCTGGAAAGTTAGACTCCTTAGCTCATGTCAGCTGGAAATGAAATTTTTATAGTCTCTCTCGAGTAGTGCACTACTCAGAAGTTAGACTCTTCAGCATCATATCAGCCGGAATAATGTTGCTCATGGCAACCGTTGGCCAAGCATGTAGGCCAAGTACCACTGTATGAAAATAAATCCATTGCGTGGTCAGGTGTACTCGAGAAAGATACCTGCATCCCCAATTTTAATGAAGACCAGCTTGTGATCCTTGTAAAGATATATCCTCGAGACCTAGTGGATAAAACAGATACCCAAACATATTTGTTTAGCAATAAGGCTCTCATGAAGCATATCTGTTTACCTCATCGGTTCCTGTTGGTAACACCAGCACTGTGATTTTAACAAAGCCCGCGAGCGGCCCATTATGAGTGTGCTACTGTAGAAACTCATATCTTGGTGGCCCAGCGCCGACTATGTAAGCCCAAGCCCATTTAGTCAGCACAGGCTCTATAAAAGATGGGGAGAGAGAAAAAGATTCCTTCGTCTTCCCCAAAGCAACCAATCGTTTCATCTTCCGCCTCCGCGCCCAAATTTTACCTTTCACTTTGCTAGGGTTCACCGCTGCTCGCTGTTCCCCACTAGAACTTGGGCGATTCCTATCTTCTTCGTCTATTCCAAGCCACCAATCGCATTTCCCCCAAACTTCTCCACCCCCAACCATGTCGAAGGCTTTAGATTCTACGGGTGCGTCGGAGAACGCTGGCCGACTTCGGATTGTGGCGCGGTGAAGCTGAAGCTGCTGGAAAATCAATTGAAGCTGCAAAGCCAGGAGGTGATTCATTGGTGGCCGGCTAAGAGTGAGTCGGTTCCAAATCCCCGATCCGGCAAAACTGTAGTGTTTGCTTCTTTTTTTGACCGGGGGTTGTTCCTTCCCTCTTCTGCATTCTTCCGTCGCATGCTTGACTTCTACAGGTTGGAGTTGGTGAATTTGAATCCCAACTCAATCCTTCAAATCTCCATATTTGTGACTCTTTGCGAGTGTTTCTTGGGTGTTGAACCCCACTTCAACTTCTTTAGGCATTTGTTCCACATTAAACCCCAGCCCTCCAAGAGTAACATCCAAGTGATCGGGGGGGCTGGTCTTCAGTTGAGGAGCGAGAGGAAGAAAACATACATCGATCTCCCTTTAAAATCTTCCTTGAAAGGTTGGCACAAGGAGTAGTTCTATTGTTCAGATGTAACACCCTCCTTGCATCCATTCACCGGCTCGCCACCGGTGGTTTCACCAAATTGGTCAGCAGATCCAACCTTTGAGGAGATGGGCCAAGTGCATCAATTGTTGGCGAAATTGGATAGCTTCAAGAAAGCCGGCCTGACCGGACCTTGGTGCCAGGTGTTTTTCTGACTCCGGTGGCATCCAGCCACTGATGCTGAGAGGCGCGTTTGGCTAGGATTACCTAGGAAAATATGACCCTGACTGAGTCAGCCACGAGTTGGCCAACGAGCAGAAAGTGACCGAAACCCTGTTTGGTTATTTCTCCAGCGGGGTGTTCGAGACCGAGGACGAGAAACGCTGCATCACGTCTTATAGCCACAATCGGCCCCATCCCCAGGTAACCCTCGTCTTTCTTCTGTAATGAATGCCAGTGGACTTGTATATATGATTGCCCAGCATTGTGTGATGTACTTTGTTGAATCATCTGTAGTGGTGCGAGGAGTTTGATGATGATTCCCGCCCGTTGTCAGCCTCCAAGTCAAAGAAGAGGCCGAGAAGTCCTTCTGCTACCCAACCCGACTCCAAGAGAGCGGGGAAAAGACCAGTTACGTATCGGGGCAAGAAGGCCGTGACGCCGAGTGCCGTGGCAGGAAGCCTGAGGATAAGGGACACAGCCGGCGTGGCACCCAGGCCATCAAGTCCCAGACTGGGAACGGCGCAGCTGAGCTCAATGTGGTCGAGCCCGTCAAAGGTGCCACCGAGTACGCGGCCGGGGCAAACGCCGTCGAGTACCCAAGCCCCCGAGCTGGCCATACCGCAAACGAGGCCGACTCGGGAGAGAATGCCACCACCGACTGCCGTGCCGACTGGCTCGATAGCCGGTTGCAGCGTGCCGTCGGGGCCCAGATCACTCGACGGGAAACTCAAGTTCTCCAAGAGGTAAGCTATGTTGGATCTTCTGAAATTCTTGTCCACTGTAGCCATGTTTTAACGTCCAACTTGTTATGCAAGAAATGCGTCGATATCGATCTTAAGGAGACTGCACTGGCCGCTCCAATCATTGAGCCTGCCCAGCTGAGCCAACCGCCCGCGAGCATACCTGCCGAGCCAGAGCCGTCCCAGTCGCGGAGAGCGAGATGGTCCGACTGCAGGCGCCGGCCACCGTCCGACCAAGTGGTGGTTGCCGAAGCTGCCGACCCAACCCCTGAGCCAACGCCTACTGTTGAAGCCCTTGCCAGAGCTCCTGAGTCAGCCCCCGAGCCAACGCCTGCTGTTGAAGCCCTTGCCGGAGCTCCCAAATCAGCCCCTGAGGCCGCAGGGGCTGCCGGAGGTGGAGGCCAGGACTCCGTCCACACACCATGGTCGCTCTCGTCGTCATCACCGTCGCCGCCACCTGAATTGCCGAACCTCCCCAGGATGAGGCACGACCGTGTAAATTTGCTAGGACATTCCAGTGGACGGCGCCTGAGGGACTGCGAAAAGGTACAAACACGACGAGACTGCGGCGAAAAAGGAGCTTGAGAACTTGCTCTAGGCCACGATTACCGCCTCCCAGGAGATTCAGGTGTTGTATTCGTTGTGCTGGGAGTCTGATAATCTTCCTTGTGCAAGCGTTCTGTCAACTGATTCTGCTCCGACTTGCTTTTCTCAGAAACTCGTCAACGGCACTCAGAAAATGAACGAGGTCCTGACCAAGGTCACCCCTCACCTCCAAGAATTGGACCAGTGTTAACGCCAAAATTTGGCACGGCTCATATCAGATTCGGTAAAGATAGAAGCTATATCAACCGGAGGAAATTAATCCAGAAGAAACCGGATTTGAGAAGGAATCGTGAAGACCACGTTATGGCAGTTATTTATCTTATCTATTAGATAGTTTTATCTTTTAGGAAACCTGATCTCTTGTCCGATCAGGTCTGTTAGTTTTCCTTTTCTAGTTAGGAAAGTCCTGTTCCGTGTCCTATAAGGACTCATGTAACTCGGGGTATAAATACGTACGCCCGGGCACCTTGTAAATTATCCACACAGATCAATCAAATTCGGCGCATCGCCACCCTTTCGACGGGTTCTTGCTTCTCGAGCGGGGCTGCAATCGGTAGTCCAAACTCCTGCGAGAGGGTAAGACTCGTCACCCCTTACCCAGGTGTATCTGCACCTGTCTACGCTGCATCGGTTCGGTTCGATCTCTTAGGCCGATCAGGTATACCACATCACGCGTGCGTAGATTTATCAGCTTACTGGGAGTAGCTTATCGTCAGTTTGTGCTGCATTGGTTGGGTCCGACCTACTAAAACTGTCGCGATAAGTTGTTCCTGCTAGGTTGATGGTTTTTGCGCAAGCGTCTTATCGGAATGTATAGCCGGTAAGTTATCTTATTACATCACAGTTGCATTAGGTTTATCGGCTTGTTGAGGTTCCTTTACTATTATCGATCTGTGCTGCATCAGTTAGGTCTGAACTACTAGATCGATAATAATAGATTTATCCTTGTCGAGCCGATCGGTGTATATGCGACGTTCTATCGGAGTGCTTAGCCGATAGGCTATCTTTTTATAAAGCCGACTGTATTATCCTTACTGTTTTGGTCATCTATATTATCATCGTTTTCTAGCCGAATGCACATGTGTTTCCTCGCAGTCGGCTGGAAATTGCGACTTTCTGAATCGGCCCTTGATCTGTCATACCGAAGGATTCTAGACAAAGCTTCCGAAAATCTTCGATGTTCTGCTCCACTTGTTGTCTCTGTTCTTCTGTCAAGTCTTCCATTGTGACTGGGATTATGTTGTCTGTGCTGACCTCTTTCCAGCCATGTTGAAGTCTGTGTCCCACCGGGTCAAAAATTGTTGATTCAGACGATAATATACTGTGATAATATGAAGATCGTGTCACCACCAGGCGTGCCAAAAAGCGTGTTGACGCCGAAAACCGCCGGTGTGCCGAAAAGCTGCTGACGATCTGGTTCGGCACCTAGAGACACGCGAAGGCCTGGAGATCTGCTTAGCTCCAGTGGCAGGTCCTAAATATTTGAGGTTCGCGCGGTGCCGGGTCGCGTTGCCGCCTGGTGGCTTGGGGCGTGCCAGTTCAATTTGACCCAGCAATTGACAAGAGATGAAGAAATTAGATTACTTGATCAATCGGCCAGCAAGCGATACGGATTCCTTCCAGCCGATGCCGCTATGCTCGTGCCCGGCCTCTGCCTGTACTCGCGTCCCGGGTCTCGTGCTCGCGTCCGGTCCTTGTTGGTCCTCGTGCCCGGATCGGCAGCAAGTGCGCAATCGGCTATCGGCCGATACGGGCTGATCATAGACTCCTCGTAGCCGATAGCCGATTGCACCTGTGTATCGGCTAGGAAACCGATAGTGCTATGAGCAAATAGACAAGATTCAGTATAACATGTGCATCGGCTAGGAAGCCGATTATCAATAGATAAGCAAAATAGTAAAAGCCAGCCGACTGCCGAAACACATATGCATCGGCTAGAAAACCGAATAATATAGATGACCAAAACAGTATGGATAATACAGTCGGCTTTATAAAAAGATAACCTATCGCTAAGCACTCCGATAACGTCGCATATACACCGATCAGCCCGACAAGGATAAATCTATTATTATCGATCTAGTAGTTCAAACCTAACTGATGCAGCACAGATCGATAATAGTAAAGGAACCTCAAACGAGCCGATAGACCTAATCAACTGTGATGAAAATAACTTACCGGCTATACATTCCGATAAGACGCTTGCGCAAAAAACCATCAGCCTAGCAGGAACGATTTATCGCTGGCAGTTCAGTAGGTCGGACCCAACCGATGCAGCACGAACTGATGATAAATCGCCCCCAGTAAACTGATAAGATCTACGCACGCGTGATGTGGTATACTGATCGGCCTAAGAGGTCGGACCGAACCGATGCAGCCGTAGACAGGGCAGATACACCTGGGTAAGGGTGACGAGTCTTACCCTCTCGCAGGAGTTCGGACCTAACCGATGCAGCCCCGCTCGAGAACAAGAACCCGTCGAAAGGTTGGCGATGCGCCGAAGTTTTAATTGATCGATTGATAGATTACAAGGTCCCCGGCATACGTTATATATAGCCCCGAGTTACAAGAGTCCTTATAGGACACACGGAACATGACTTTCCTAACTAGAAAAGGAAAACTAACAGGCCTGATCGCGAACAAGAGATCAGTTTCCTAAAAGATAAAACTATCTAATAGATAAGATAAATAACTGCCATAACGTGGTCTTCACGATTCCTTCCCAAGCTCTGGACTCTTCTGGATTAGTTTCCAATGGCTGATATCACTTCTTTTCCTAACCGAACATGTAACGACCCGTTACCAAATTTTGGCGTTAACACATGCCCCCAATTTCGGAGTTTGTTATCAAACTTCGAAATTCTTCTGTTCGGGCCTCATCATTCCTTCCTAGCCTCCTGAAATCGGCTTTCATGAGCCGATACCTTTTGTATGTGTGCTAGCTCTTGAAGTCTTCTGATGAAAATCTTCCTTGATCGGAGCCAAAACCTTGGAATGCTAACTCTAAGTCGGACTACGACTCTAAGTCGGACAGCAGCTCGGCAAGCTTCTCTCTGCCACGAGAAATCTTCATGGCATCCAAAGGCTCTACTCCACTCAGGAATCACGCCGACTACGCGAACAGCAAGAGAGGAGGCCCGCCGACTGCGAGAACAACAAGAGGAAGAAGCAAAGATCTGCGTGCGCGCGCCGCAACGATATCTGCGCAGAGGCCGGGCGGACTGCTCAGCAACAAGTCCTCCAAACCCGAGTCGCGACCACGACGTCTTCGTCACACCCAATAGAACTCGTGGCCGCTGCAACTCTACTGATACACTCCAGTTCGACCTGATCACCAGGCCACTCCCGACGATCGCAAGGGATAAAAGCCATGCTTACAGCTGCTGCATGTCAACAACACCAACAGTCGGGTGATACCCTCATACCGACCAACCAAGTGCGATTTCCCCCAACAGCAGTCTCATCCGCTTCAAAGTGACGCTGAGCAGCCGGTCTAGTCGGTTGCACAGGAGTCACTGCCAAACGTCATGTCGGCAACCCAAACAAACAACCGGCAACGTCGAAGTGACCGTCGGGACAACCGGGATCTCCGAGGCCAACTATGCGTGATCTTCGCACGACACCAATGTCGGCGCCGCGAACGAGAAGAAGACGAGCAACGCCAACTGGAAGATGAGAACACGAGCATTTCGGCCTCCACCACGAGCGGTTTTCGCCGCCGTAGTCGGGGGTTGGAGTCCTCATGAAGACGAAGGCATACCGGCTTCACCCAGGAGCTACAACAGTCGACTGGCCGTCGAGTTTCAAGCCTACAAGCATCACAATACGATGGCAAGACAAATCCCGAGTCACTGGCTTCACGGTCTACACTCTGGCGATCCGAAGCCAGCCTTGGGGGAATCACAAAGTCATGGCTAACTACCTCCAGTCGCTCTAGCTGACTCAGCGAGACATGGACAAGGACTTCCCACAGCAATCAATCGCTCCTGGGAGAATACCCGCGGGGAACGCTTTTCAGCGCCCAACTTCCAGGGAACATACGAGAGCCATCTTCCTAGCACGACTTATATCAATTGCATCAAAGGAAGAACGAGTCTCTTCGACTTCATCAAGAGTTCTCTGAGAAGAAAAAATTCGATCCCAAAACATCAAGGATGAGGTCGTTCATCCGTCGCCTTTCGAAAAGGATCAAAGACACCCTCGTTTTCATCGACAAATTCACACGGAAGCTCTCCCAACTCGGTCAAGCTCTATTCGACATGGCGAAACAAAATACGCCGACTCAGCCCACGCTGTTGCTGAGGCCCTTGAAGATAAAAAGCATTCCTGACAGAAGAAGCGGAGGCCACCAAACGACGCGTCTCGACTAAAGCCGGAATCACCAAACGCAAGTCAGACGCGGCATTGTGCAGTCGGTCACAATCGTCTTCGACTTTCAACAACTGAGATTATCAGAACAACAAGTGATATGCTCGGGGCTCACAAAAGCTCAAAACGCACAGATGTTTGTTCTTACATCCCCACTCCAAATACCAAACAGTGGGGGGCTAAGTCGCTTCCTGGGGATAAGAGATTTTCTTTTCACTCGGGGCGTTACAATGCCGCGAGGGTAGCGGGCGCTTAACCGCTAATAGTGCACAAGCTGCACTCTTCTCTGTTTTTGCTCTTTAAATAATTGCCAAAAGTACCTCATAGTAGCCATAAAATCCTAATCGTGAAAACTTTTTCTTGCTCCATGAAAGTACGAACTCAGTCACCTAAACGCGTGTGCCATTGAAACATGAGCCCAACCCCGCGGCTTTCATTAGGGGGCTAGACTAGAAATCAGGCAGAGTGCTTAGACGTAAAAGGGATCAACTTATCGGGAAATTAATATCAATAAGAGGAAGACATGAATTTCATTATATATTAAAATACATTTCTATATCACGTGTGATATTTCAATCATCAGATGCTACGCATCCGATAGCGCATAGTTGCAGCAACAGCGACCGCAGGACGCGCCGATGACAGGAACTACAACTACGCGGGCTGCGAAGCCTACTCCTACGCGCAAGAGAGGCAACGGCAGACATAGTAAGACCAATCCCATCGGCTGCTCCATAGCCCAGCGCCTTACCGGTACTTTGCTCCGAGTCGGCCCGACCCTCCTCTAATACCCGGACGGAATGCTCATGGAGAGCTACAAAGGAACGCACCGGCACTATCGGAGTCAGGATGTGAGCACCTCAAGCGCTGTGTAATACGCCCCAAGAGGTCGCTAGCCGATCATATGCTAATGCCATCTCTCT
>RYFJ01001719.1:0-46711 GCA_003991445.1 Oryza meyeriana var. granulata | reverse complement strand
AGAGAGAGATAGTAGCCCCAATATATTTATTGCCGGTGTAAAACACGCGACAGAACTTAAGCCGCTGTCCGGGGATCCAGAGTTTTGGGCTACTGGAGGGCCGCTGGCTGTCGGGCCTGAGGGCATGGTAGTCGGCGGCAGTGTTTCCATTCTGGTCAGCCTCCGCTCATGGTTGTGGCCGGCTGGGCAAACCTGGGTACTGCGGTGGCTATTCTTGGTCGAGTTACTGAGCCTGGCAGCGCTGGATTTGGCCCTGTACTCGGCAGACTCGTATTGGGGCTCGATGATGGCTGAAGCTCGATTGCGTTGGTCCCCAGCCTGGGACTCAGCACAGCCTGGGCCTATACCAGCGGTGGTCTTTTATGCTCAGACCTCGGCTATGGCACCCCAGCCTCAGCATGATCTTCTTCTTGCCCTGATCTACAACAGGTTTTCGCCCACTCTCTTGGAGGTCGGGCTGGGCACAGAAGGACTTCTCAGCCTCTTCTTCCGACTTCATGGCCGACAGCGTTCGGGGAGTCATAATCATCAAACTCCTCACATGCTGCAACAGTTCAACAATATACATTTCACATTCCCTGGAGGGCCAATCTAGGCATATATCTGCAAGCATTCACCACAGATGAACTACAAGATCAACATCGGCAACGCGGTTACCTTTGGGGCGGCCTTCTGGTTATGAAGCCACCACAGATCGCCCTGCATCTTTAGTTTCGACCACCTTGCTGGCAAAGAAATCCAGCAGGGTGTTGGTCACTTTTGTACTTGTCTATCAGGTCGGCATATTCCCCGGCTAGGATCACCATTTTCCCTTGTAGTCCTAGCCGAAGTGGGCACCTCAGCTTCAACAGCCTGATGCAACGCGAGTCAAGAAACATCTGGGTCACCCATGACCAGTCAACCCAACTTTCTTCAGCTTGTCAATCCTGCAGCAGAGTTTGTGCACAACCTGCCCCATTTCTTCAGAGGTGGGCAAGGACGACCACTTGGCAATAACCACCGGGGGCAAACCCATAAAGGGGGGAAGGCTTGGCTCAAGATCGGAACAATAAAACATTCTTATGCTAGCCTTTGAGAGAAAGATTTCAAGGGAATGTTCAAATGACCGTCTTCATCTCGTTCCTGAGTTTGGATACTGGCCCCCCAATCATAGTTGATATGGAACAGATATCTAAAGAGATTTAAATGGGGTTCCACGCCCAGGAAGCACTCACAAAGAGCTGCGAATATAGAGATTTGCAGAATCGAGTTGGGGTTTAGATTCACCAATTCGAGTTCGTAAAAAGCAAGAAGCTGGCGGAAGAACTCAGAAGAAGTAAGAGAAAGACCCCGGTGGAAAAAAGAAGTGAAACAACGGTCTCACCGCCTGGGGCTCCGGACCATTCCCTATCAGCCGACGTAGTTGATGACATCGTGGCTCTACAACCTCAGCTGCTTCTCTAGGAGCTTCAGCTTAGCCGACCCGCAATCCGAAGTCAGCTAGACATCATCGGACGCATCTGCAAGATCTGAAGCCCTCGGCATGGTTGGGGATGAGGAGATTTGGGGGAAATGGTCACGGGAAGGTTTGGAATGACGAGAGGAGAGTGGAATCGCCCAAGTTCAGCTAGGGGAAGAGGCAAACAATGGTGAACGCCTAGCAGAGTGGGTGGCGAATTTCGGCGCGGAAGCGCTGGAAGATTGAAACGATTGGTGGAGAATTGGAGAGAGATGAAGGAATCTTTTTTCAATCTCCCCACCTTTTATAGAGTCGTTTCCGATTCGTGGGCTTGGGCTTACATAGTCGGTACTGGGCCATCAAGATATGAGTTTCTACAGTAGTACGCTCAATGTGGGCAGCTCCCTGGCTGTGATAAAATCGCGCAGTGCATCTGTGCTACGTACAACAGGAACCGACTGAGCTAAATAGGTATCTTTGTAAAGGCCTAATTGCTGAAACACATGTGTTTGGGTATCTGTCTTATCCACCAGGTATTGAGGATATATCTTTATAAGGATCACAAGCTGGTCTTCATCAAAATTGGGGTATGCCAGGTATCTCTCAAGTACACCTGACCACGCAATGGTTTTAATTTCATAAAGTGGTACTCGGCCTACATGCATGGCCAACATTGCCATGGCAAATTATTTCAGCCGAATGACGCTGAAGAGTCTATTCTTTCCGAGTAGTGCACTACTCGGGAAGAGACTCTATAAATATTTCTTCCAGCTGACATGATGCTGAGGAGTCATAACTTCCGAGTGGACGCCGACCCGGGAAAGAACTAATAAACACCCCTTCCAACTGCATGAAGCTGAAGAGGTCCATAGACGAGTGGCATGCCACTCAGCAAAGACTATAAATCATATTTCCGCGTTGACATGATACCAAAGAGTCTCATATACCAGTAGTAATACTACTCGGGAAAGACTACAAGGTTAAAGATCTTTGACTTTATGATTAATTGTTTTTCAACAATTAAGCCACAAAGTCTGGGGCTACACATAATAGGTGCGTCCTATTCGGTGCACACTAGTCATACTTCTACATGGAGCCCTTCATAGCCTCGCTGCAAGCTGACATGAAGCAGGACTCGGGAAGAAGACGCACTCAGACAAAGAGTGCTCGGAGCAATGCACTCGGGCAATTCTTCACCGTGGAGGATGAGCACTTGGCATCAGCTGTGACTCAACTATGAAGGTCTCAGGGGCTGCTGTGGAGAGCCATGGGCCCGGGTACCTCATCACAAGCATTATGGGCCACTCGATAGAAGATGGGCCTAGCCTTGTAATTAGAGATATAGTAGCACCTGACAGACTTTGCCTTGTATGATAAGGAATATACAGTCCTAATCGGGTAAAATTGTATCTCTAAGAGGAGATTCCTTAGCCGTATCCGGCTGGGACTCCTATCTTGTACCCCTGTCCCCTAGTATATAAGGGGAGGCAGGGCGCCCCATGAGGGCAGAAGAGATCAGAAGATCATATATCAAACACAATCCTCAAAGGAATAACACCACAACTGGACGTAGGGTATTACCTCACATCGAGGGCTTGAACCAGTATAAAATCTCCTTTGTGTTTTTCTTTGCAATCCATTGAGTTTCCATCCGCTGAGTAGCCCTGTAATAATATTGCCGGTATAAAACATCGACACAAGCGAAGGCTTCCCTTTCAAGCTTTCGACGGCCAAGCCCAGACGCGTGGCGAACAACCGTTGCTCCCTTCCTCACCTGCTCTGAGGGGGGCCCTAGGAGGACAAGCGATTGGGCCTACCGGTCAGCACAAGACGGGACTTAGCATACCTAATTCTCTAACTCCTACTATGTAGCCACTGTGGTATTCCCCTGAAGATTACAAGGGGAGAGCCAAGATTACACGGGGAATAGGGAGGTTGGATCCAGTATCCAACTCTAGACTTGAGATCAGCTAAAGAGAGCCTCCCACAGTCTAAGTCTTGTAAGCTTCGCATGGAAGCAATCAACAAGAGAACAAAGAACACAACAGGAGTAAGGTATTACACCTCCGAGTGGCATGAACCTGTATAATTCCTTTTGCCCCACTTATTTCACCAGCTATATGGCGAATCCACAACACATATTCAATCCATGGGCTGAACTCATAAAGGGGGTTCCTCCGGATTCCGCTATAGGTGTTTCCACACCTAACACGCTTGATCCGAAGAAATTTCCCAAGTTGTTCAGCCTGAAAAGGCCACCACCGGTGTAAGCTTATTGATCTTGCATGTTTTTGAAAAATCATCGATATATTGGATTGTGATGAACTGTATGAAGTGAATCGACATCATCTCTCTGCCTTGCAGGACCACTCCGAGTTCAGCTTGCACCCCCAGTCAGCCGACTGGGGGTTCCAGGAAATGTCCAACCAACCCCTCGGTGGACAAGCCTAGCTTCAAGAGAGCTCAAAAGCAGCTGGCCAAGGAACCGGCGAAGAAGAACAAATACCGACTAGGCCAAATCTAGCGGTCCACAAGATCAGGGACACACACAAGTGCCACAGCCCCATCGTCAAACTCCTGCCAACCGCGCCCAGCAACACCACAACCAGCACCGACTGCCCGTACTGGCTACACTACCACAGGCTGCTCGCCACCTGACGGCCCTGGGCCGATGGCCTAGTACCAAACTAACGCAGCCACCAGCAACAAGCCCACGAGCCCGCCGCCACTCTCCTCACCCCGTGCTAGGCACGGGTTAAAGTTCAAGACTTCCAAGTGGTACTCCATCTTGCATCGTCTTCATGGTTCTTGAAGTGTAGTTTAAGTATGATGCCTGTTTGTAGGAAGCCGAGTGATGCAAACCCCAAGGGGTCGCCACCTCGAGTTCCCAATGCTAGACACCAACCCGACTGGGGTTGAGGCCAAAGCCCAACAGGGTGAGCCGAGTGCCCCTCCAGCCCCGGGGCTAAAGCAGGGTATTTGGATGCCCAGCCTGCCTTCCCCAGTTGGAGAGAAAGAGATCAAGCGCACCGGCCAGCCCCTCTGTCTGATCCAAGGCGCTTGACACCCACCCGCCTTCATCGCCCATCTTCTGGGGGCAGTCCAGCAGCCCCCGACTCCGACAATGACATCCCAAGGCTGCTGGTGCCGCCACATCATTCCCCGAAGACGTTCAGCTAGAGGAATCCGGATGGGAGCATGGATACCTTGACACTCAACAAGGAGGCTGCCAATAAGGAGTGGACTGAGCTGTATGAGGCCACAATCAAAGCCTCACAACAAGTCCAGGTAAGTTCTTCAACTCAATAGTGATAGTCATGCCACCACTTCGTGTTGTTGTAATCAACAAACTTTGTTTTGTGTAGAAAATCACTGAAAGGTCTTAGAAGTTGAGCAGGGCCTTCAGTAGGCTTGCTCCTTAGATCACTCAGCTGACAAGCTTGTAGTAGGAGAAGGACGAAATCCAGCTCAAGGCTAAGGAGAGGGAAAACTGGCTCTGTGATGCGGTGGACGGCTTGCAAGACGAGAAATTTGTCTTCATGGGCACTGTCTAAGGTAAGCCTTATTGTTTCCCGAGTAAGTCCTTGCTATTTCATTCCTTTGTTGAATTCTTGCACTCTGTCTTTGTTGTTCGAGAGATGACTATCTATAATTAATCCAAAGAACTCGGCGGTTTGAAAAAGGAACCGGAAGAACTCAACATTGCAAAGACCAAGGTGGAGAACGAATTTGCAGGTATGCTACTTGGCTCCTGATGTTTGTCTCCAAGTATATCTTGGTTTGCTCTACTTTGTCTTCTCACAACCTACCCCTTGGACAGACTACAAGGTTAAAGTCCAATCGCAGTTTGAGTCCTACGGAGAGCAGATCCAGCACATGGAGAACTCCCAAAATGATTTTGTTGATGCAGCCAAGGCCCTACTGCACATAATGCAGTAGGAGGAGGCCGACCCCAACACCACTACTGCCACCAACATACTCGAGAGGCTCCAGGATGCTCCGGCAGTCCTAAAATCTTTTGTGATGAAGCACACAAGACTAGGGATCACACAATCCCTATATACCCGTGTGGATGTTGAGGCAGTCGACAAGGGTTTTGCAGACGGCACAACTCCTGATCAAGCGCTAGCGCTCATCAACAAAGTCCACAGCACAACGAAGACAATAGCCAAAGACCTCCCGTTGTAGCTGCAAGGACAGATGCCTGGATGACTCCATGTACATGTTGTGTATGAACAATGATATATGTGTTGAACAGGTTGCAAGTTGTATGTAGATAACTTGGTTTTTATTTGCTTGTAAATTATGCCGAGTCCTTGAGTTGTCATCGCCGTCATTAGCCTTATCCGACTAGCTGTGTACGCCGAGTCGTTATCCCGAGTCTTGGAGTAGCCATAAATTATGCCGAGTCCTAGAGTAGGCTTAAAAAGTGCTTATCTCGTTATAACTATATTTGGTGCTACTAGCATAATCATTACAAGACTTCTTGACTTAGAAAAAAACACTCAGGTTTTGACAATGTAAAGCAAAGCCATAATAATCATGTAGCCCCTGACTCACTACTCAGTTGGAAACAATCGGCGTAGTGAGTAAGAGTATAAAAAACTTTATTCATATATATATGAACTGAACATAATATAATGCTTAGGTATAGAAAAGACGTAGCTGTTCTATATTCCAAAGCCCTCGGGCGTGTCACCTCAACGATAATGAACGACCCTTCCCATAAGGGAGATACTTTATGCCTATCTTTGGTGGTCTGTATTTTATGTAATACAAGATCTCCCACCGAAAAGGCATGGCCACGGACATTAAGACTATGATAATGATGCAAGCCTTGTAGGTATCTGGCCAACTGGATCGTGGCGATGTCCCTTGCTTCCTCCAATTGAAGCTGGAGTAGACAGAGGGGTCATGGCATCGAGGATGGAAGCGATAAGGAGTGTACTGCAACTCTCCCTAGTAGCGCTGGTGAAGCATGCCGATGGCCAAAAGAGCAGCATTATGGCATGCAGCAGCAAAGGTGTCTCTTCCCGCCATAGCGGTCAGTGAAGTGCGGTGAGAGGAGCTAGCAAGGAGCGCAGCGGTGACCTCCCAAGCAACTCGAGGAGAGTCATCGTCACCGTCAACTGCAAGCAACTCAGTACCCATGTACTCCACTTCCTGGGTGTCAATGCTTTGTATCAGTAATAATAATATGGGGCTACTTGTGAGACCTAAACTTGATGGACTGCAGAGGAACACAAAACAATTTTATCCTGGTTCAGGCCCTTGAGGTAAGGTTATACCTTACTTCCAGCTATTGTGTATTGCCTTTGAGGTTTCTCTAATGAGATTGTGGTGTCTTCTCTGGTGAGAGCGTTCTGCCCTAGGGGGCTCCTTGCCTCTCCTTATATACTGAGGAGGCAAGGTTACAAGGTAGGAATCCCAGTCGGACTCAACCAAAAGATTTACTTTTAGGAACACTACATAACTGTCTAGGACTATGCCCTTTCCCTTGTCATGCAAGGTAACATATGCCGAATCCTATTGTATCCCTAATTACATGATTATGCCCATCCTCTATCCAAGTGGCCACAAAGCTTTCCATGAGGTACCCGGGGCCCATGGCCTCCACAATAGCCTCTGAGACCTTCATGATGTCTCGAGTACCCTGCTCCCGAGTACCCATTGTCCAAGTACCTCTTCTCCAAGTACTGCTTCATATCAGCTAGCAACGAGGCTATGAAGAGCTTCATAAAAACATGAATAGTGTGCACCGAATAAGCGCACCTATTAGGTGTAGACCCCGACTTTGTGCTTAATTGTGAAGCAATTAAACATAAAGTTAAAGATCTTTAACCTTTAAATCTTTCCTGAGTGATATATTTCTCAGGAATTGGATTCTTCAGCATCATATTAGCTAGAAATATTTTTGCTCAATGTCATTTTGGCTATGCATGTAAGCCGAATACCACTTCATGGATTTAACCCAATATGTGGCTAGGTGTACTTGAGACATACCTGCATCCCTAATTTTAATGGAGACCAGCTATTGATCCTTATAAGGATATATCCTCAATACCTTGTCAAATATAACACACGTGTCTAGCAATCAGGCTTAACATGAAGCATATCTGATTATTTTAATCGGTTCCTATAAAATAGCATCTGCACTGTGATTTTAACACAGACAACCGTTGGCCCAATAGGACATGCTATTTAGAAACTAATATCTTATGGCCCATTACTGAGCAAGCCAGCCCAGACCAGCTACCTAGCGCAGGCCTATAAAGCGGTGGGGAGAGAGAAAAGACTCCCCTTTCTCCCCCAAATCGTCAAATGCTTCGTCTTCCAGCAAACGCGCCAAACTTCGTGCTCTCCGCTCCACCTAGGGTTTTCTGTAGCTCGAGCTCCCCTCTAGAAATCCGCAAAGATCTTCATCCCTGCTTCGATTCCCATCATCCAAGAGCCTTTCCCCTGGAGCATTGGTGAAGTCTTCGAAGGCTTGTTGGGCTTTTGGCGTCCATTGAAATTGTCAACTTTCTTTAGTAATTTGAAAAAGGGCATACCCCATTCGCCAAGTCAGGACATGTGTTATTTAAATCAGTATAGTCGACACATATGCACCATTTACTGTTTTTCTTCTAGACCAGAACTGGGTTTGCCAGCCAATTCGGGTGGTAGACCTCTTTGATGAACCTGGCTGCTAGGAGCTTGGTTATCTCCTCCCAAATAGCATCCTTGCAGTCTTGTGTCAAGCGCCGTAGTCGTTGCTTGACTGGTTTGGCATCCGACTTGATGTTTAGGGAATGCTCGATCACCTCCCTTGGTATACCAGGCATTTCAGAAGGCTTCCAAGAAAATATGTCCCTGTTCACCTGGAGGAACGTGACAAGCTTGTAAGGGTCTCAACAAGCGCAATCTTGGAGGGGTCGGAAGGGTCCAGGGGGATCTTCTTAGTTTCTTAGTCCGCTGAAATTCCCAACTTGGCTGCTTTTTCGTTGTGACTTGATCATCCTCATTTATAGTTAACGCAGCTAGTCGGATATTGCTTCGTCCGACTACCGCTTCATGAGATTGGGCCAGCTCGCAACTCTCTTTGTTGTAGTTGAAGGCTTGCTTAACATCGCTACTGAAGGAAAGTACTCCTACTAGTCCTGGCACCTACTGGTCCTGGCATCTTGAGCACCATGTATGTATAATGGGGCACTACCATGAATTTGGCGAGTGCAGGCCGTCCGAGTATAGTGTGATATGCGGTCTAGTAGTCGGCAACCTCGAAGCAGATGTTCTCTGTGCAGAAATTTTTCCCTGTGCCAAAAGTAACTGGCAGAGTTATCTATCTGAGTGGAGTTGAAGAGAGGCCAGGGATTACCCCATGGAAGGGAGCTGTACTCGGCCGTAGCTCGGATTGAGGTATCTTCATCTCATCAAGCATCTTGGTGAACAAGATGTTGAGTGCGCTTCCTTCATCGATGAGAACCTTCTTGTGGAGGCCATGGGTCCCGGGTACCTCATGAGAAGCATTTGAGCCACTCGGACAGACGATGGGCCTAACTTTGTAATTAGGGATCCAATAGGACTCAGCATACATTACCTTGCACGACAAGGAAAGGATATAGTCCTAGTCAGGCACATTGTATTCCAAGAAGAAAATCCCTTAGTTGGAGTTCGACTGGGATTCCTACCCTGTAACCCTATTCCCCGATATATAAGGGGAGGCAGGGTGCCCCCTGAGGGCAGAAGAAGAGAGAAGAGAAGAGCGCATACAATCTCACTAGAGAAACCTCAAAGGCAATACACCACAACTAGACGTAGGGTATTACCTCATCTCGAGGGCCTGAATCAGTATAAATTGTTTTGTGTTCCGTTGCAATCCATCAAGTTTAGGTCTCACGAGTAGCCCCATATTCTTATTGCCGGTGTAAAATATCGACACTTGGCGCACTAGGTAGGGGCATCGGCGAGATCATCTTTGACAAGCCTGATGGATTCAACCACCGGAGTCAACAGCATCAACTTCTTCCCCGGGCAAACAATCACCTTAGGGAGCCTCGACAAGTTCGGTAACCTCACCCTGTCCGACTTGGATCCAGTCCGATCGGCTAGGAACCAAGCCGACTCCGCGCAGGTTGGCCCACATAACGCTGCAGCGATCCTCGTCGACATGGTGTGGCAATCTTCAACATACCCAGGTATTGGGACAACTCTTTCTTTCGGTGTTTGGCTCGGACTCGGCCTCGAGCCAGCCGAGATCGAGCTAAGAGAGGAGGAGATTGTCAATCTCCCATTCGGACTCGGCGACACTACGGATATCTTCAATCAGCATCCGATGCAGCAAACCCGATCCCCTAGAGTTCAACTAGGATACGGCCCAGAGTCGCTCAAGATTGGATCTAGGGAGGTCGGAGTCGTTATTACCCCATCAACTACTCTGACTCTGACTCTAAGTCGGACAGCAGCTCAGCGAGCTTTTCTCCTCCACGTGAAGTCTTTATGGCATCCAAGGGCTCAACTCCCACTTAGGAGGCATGCCGACTACGTGATCAACAAGAGGAGCAGGCCCGCCGACTGCGAGAACAACAGGATGAAAACGCAAGATGCCTGCAGGCCGAGCGCGATGCTCGCAATGATAATCTACACAAGGCTAGCCGCACTGCTCAATGGGAGATCCTCCAAACCCGAGTCCACGACCACGACGTTTTCATAACTCCTCAACAGAATGTTGTCACCGCTACAACTCTACTGGATACACTACAGTTTGGGCCTGCTCACCAGGCCACCCCGACGATAGCAAGGATAAAAGCCATGATCACCGCTGCTGCATGTCAGTAGCATCAACAGTCGAGTGATACTCTCATACCGACCAACAGGTCGGCTTCTCCAACAGCGGTCTCATCTGCCTCAACACGACGCCGTGCGGCCAGCTCCAGTCAGCTGCACACGGAGTCACACCACATGTCACTCAGCAACCACAACAATGACCGACGGCACCGAAATCGAGACAATCATTGGTATAACCAGGATGTCTGAGGCCGACTACGACGTGATCTTCGGCAGGACATCAACACACGACGCCACGAGCGTGAGAAAGACGAGCGTCACCGACTGGAAGACGAGAATGAGCACTTCAGCCTCCACCATGAGCGGTTTCACCGCCGTAGTCAGGGTTGGAGTCCTCATGTAGATGGAGTACTGGCCTTCACCCAAGAGCTGCAACAAGTCGACTGGCCGTCAGGCTTCAAGCCGACTGGAATTGAAAAGTATGATGGGAAAACTAACCCCGAGTCCTGGCTCACAGTCTACACTCTGGCGATTCAAGCAGCTGGAGGAGATCATAAGGCCATGGCTAACTACCTCCTAGTCGCTCTAGCTGACTCGGAGAGGACATGGTTAACAGGACTTCCAAAAAGGTCAATCAGCTCCTGGGGAGAACTCCGGGAACGCTTTATCTCCAACTTCCAGGGAATGTACGAGAGGCCATCTTCCGAGTACGATCTGTATCAGTTGCATCGAAGGAAGAACGAGTCTCTTCGTGATTTCATCAAGAGGTTTTCTGAGAAGAGGAATTCAATCCCAATGATCAAGGATGAGGTCGTCATTGCCGTCTTCCGTAAGGGAGTCAGAGTCGCCCCGTTGATTGCCAAGTTTACTTGGAAACCTTCCACTTCTGTCAAGGCTCTTTTTGAAATGGCGAACAAATACGCCGACTCGGCCAATGCAGTTGCTGAAGCTCTCGACGACAAGAAAGAGCCCCGGTAGAAGGACAAGAAAGACAACGACGAGTCAGCATAGAACAAGTCCGGCAACCGCAAGCGGAAGTCGGACAACGTGGTGCCTGCTATGGAGCGTACTCAGCTGCAACCCCCGAGGACAAACGAGTACCAAAAAGTGATGAATGGGCCTTGCCCCTTTCATCCAAAGGGCAAGCACACAGCTAAGGACTGCTTCAGGCTCAAAAAGTTTGCTTCCGAGCAGACTTTGACATCTGGCAGCAACAAAGACAAGGACAAGCCAGATTTGGGCGCAGCTGGCGACTACCAAGATCACCAAGCTGAGCTCAACCACACTTTTGGAGGGCTGACTGCATATGAGTCCAAGAGGAAGCAGAAGCTCATAGCACGCCAATCCAACTCGCTCTCTATAGATGCCCCCAGTACCTGCGTTGGTCAGAAACGCCAATCACGTTTAATCGCGTGGATTGTCGGCGCCATGGGCCCCGGGTACCTCATGAGAAGCATACGACCTCAAAGGGAATACACCACAATTGGATGTAAGGTATTACCTCATCTCAAGGGCCTAAACCAGTATAAATCGTTCATGTTCCTTTGTAATCCACGAAGTTTAGGTCTCATGAGTAGCCCTATATATTTATTGCCAATACAAAACATCGACAGTTGGCTCGCCAGGTAGGGGCTTCGTCGAGATCATCTTCATCAAGCCTGATGGATCCAATCAAGGGGGTCTATGGCATCAACTTCTTCCTCGGGCAAACAATCAGCTTCGGGAGCCTCGACTTCGTCGCTGATGAATTTGGCAACCTTACCCTATCCGACTTGGATTCGATCAGATCAGCCAGGGATCAAGCCGACTCCGCGCCGGTCGGCCTACTTAACACTGCAGCAATCTTCGGCGACATGCTGCGGCGATCTCCAATATGCCCGAGTCTAGGGACAACTCTTTCTTTCAGTGTTCGACTCGGACTCGGTTTTGAGCCGGCTGAGATTGGACTAAGAAAGGAAGAGATCGTCAATCTCCCATTTGGACTCGGCAACGCCGCGGATATCTTCAATCAAGATCCAATGTGGCAAACCCGATCCCCTGGAGTTCGACTCGGATATAGCCCAGAGCCGCTCGAGATTGGATCTAGGGAGGTCAGAGTTGTAATCACCCCCATCAACTATTTTGACTTCAACTCTTAGTTAGACTCTGACTCTAAGTCGGATAGCAGTTCGGCAAGCTTCTCCCCACCACGAGAAATCTTCATGGTGTCCAAGGGCTCTACTCCTACTTACGAGGCACGCCGACTATGCAAGCAGCAAGAGGAAGAGGCCTGCCGACTGCGAGAACAACAGGAGGAAGAAGCATGACGCCTGCACAACCACAACGACAATCTGCGCAGGGCCGGGCAGACTGCACAACAACAAATCCTCCAAACCGGAGTCGGTGACCACGACGTCTTTGTTACACCTCAACAGAACGTCGTAGCCGCTGCAACTCTGCTAGACACGCTCCAGTTTGGGCCTGATCATTAGGCCACCCTGACTATAGGAAGGATAAAAGCCATGATCACCACTGCTGCATGTCAGCAGCACCAATAGTCGGGCGATACCCTCATATTGACTAACCGATCAGCTTCCCCAACGGCAGTCTCATCCACCTCAACACGACGCCGAGTAGCCGGCTCCAGTCAGCCACACACGGAGTCACGCCAGACGTCACTCGGCAACCCCAACAACAATTGGCGGCGTCAAAGTGACCGTAGGGATAACCAGGATCTCTGAGGCCGATTACGACGTGACCTTTGGCAGGACATCAACGCTTGGTGCCGCAAACAAGAGGAAGATGAGCAACGCCGACTGGAAGAGGAGAACAAGTGCTTTGGCCTCCACCACGAGCGGTTTCATCGCGGTAGTCGGAGTCGGAGTCCTCATGAAGATGATGGAGTACTGGCCTTCACCTATGAGCTACAACAAGTCGACTGGCCCATAGGCTTCAAGCCGACTAGAATTGAAAAATACGACGGGAAGACCAATCCCGAGTCCTGGCTCACGGTCTACACTCTGGCAATCCGAGCAGCTGGAGGAGATCACAAGGCCATGGCTAACTACCTCCCAGTCGCTCTAGCTGACTTGGTGAGGACATCGCTAACAGGACTTCCTAAGAGATCAATCAGTTCCTGGGGAGAACTCCGGGAACGCTTCATTGCCAATTTCCAAGGAACGAACGAGAGGCCATCTTCCGAGTACGATCTATATCAGTGCCATCAAAGGAAGAATGAGTGTCTTCATGGTTTCATCAAGAGGTTTTCTAAGAAGAGGAATTCAATCCCGAAGATCAAGGATGAGGTTGTCATCGCCACCTTCCGTGAGGGAGTCCGACATGGCGAACAAATACGCCGACTCGGCCGATGTTGTTGCTGAAGCCCTCGATGACAAAAAGGCACTCTGACGGAAAGAGCGGAAGGACACCGATGACACGGCCCCGACTAAAGCCGAGAACCGCAAATGCAAGTTGGATGACTTCATTGTGGTAGTCGGTCACAACTGTCTTCGACCTCCTAGAACTGAAGATTATCAGAACGACAAGTGACATGTTCGGGGGCTCACAAGCTCAAATGCAAGGATGGCATCCCCACTCCCAACTTGTGCAATACCGAACAGTTAAGTTGCTTTCTGATAAATATTTTTTACTTTATATGATATTCCTCACTCGGCCTCGCCAATGCCGTAGCTGCTTACACCTAATAGGTGTACATTCCGTGCATTTTCTGTTTTTGCTCTTAATGATTGCAAAAGTACTCGAGTAGCATAAATTCTGATCCGTGAAGCTCTACTCCATGAAAGACAAACTCAAGTCACCCAAAACGCGTGTTTGGGAAAGAGCCATGAGCCGACTCCCGATGTTAGGGGGCTATGACTTGTCGGGCAGAGTGTTTAAACGTAAGGGGTCAACTACTTGGGGAAAGTAATATCAGTAAGAAGAGGAACACATATTTACATCTATTGTAAAATAGATCAATTTTCTTTGGGTGATTGTTTTCTTCATCAGATGCTATTCATCTGATATGTTTATAATGCAGAGCCAGTTCTGGATCGGTGTAGCAGGAACTCGGGGCTATGTGCCTATCTCCTACGCTTGGGGGCTGGACCAGTCTACCATGACACACTTGGAGTGCGACGCTTCAAGAATGACATACAATGCTCCATGTGGGCTAATAACCGACCTCCGGCACCAGTCAGGGTTGGGGTACCACTTGGCTGGGTAAGGTACGCCCCATGAGGGTCGCTAGCCGAATCCTATGCTAATGCTAGGTTCGGGTATCTTATTTGGTCACAACTCTGCTGGGTAAGGTACGCCCCATGAGGGTCGCTAGCTGAATCCGATGCTAATGCGAGGTTCGGGTACCTTATTCGGCTAAAAACTGACCTCCGGCACCAGTCGGAGCTCGGGTACCACTCTGCTGGGTAGGGTACGCCCCATGAGGGTTGCCAGCTGAATCCTATGCTGATGCAAGGTTCGGGTACCTTATTTGGCTATAACTTTGTCGGGTAGGGTACGCCCCATGAGGGTCGCTAGCCGAATCCTGTGCTAATGCGAGGTTCGGGTACCTTATTCGGCTTAAATTTTGTCAGGTTGGGTATGCCCCAAGAGGGTCGCTAGCCGAATCCTGCGCTAGCGCAGCATTCGAATACCTATCTAGCATAAACATGGCAACAAGCTACTACTGGAGCTTTCAATCGGGAGCAGCATCAAACCCAGAATCTATGGAGGTGCTCATTATTATACAAGACTGGAAGACCCCAATCCTTCGATTACAATGAAGTCGAGTAAATCAAGTGACGGAGCAAAACTTTTATCATAGTCAGAGAAGACTTATATTGTCAAAGCGCATCCGGAGTTCTCATGAACTGCATCACTGTAAAATCATGTGCTGAAAAATTGGCTTATTTTGTGATTTATGAACTTGGCATTGAAAAGTGTGTGAGCACGTGTATGACTGACGTGGGTCAGGTTGCGAATATCTGTGCCCGAAAACGGTGTGTTTGGTCTATTTGTATGTAGGTACTTGGGGTCAACCTTGGTCAGCGGCGGGATCGGGATTAAACTCAAGGAGGAGTTTAGGTCCAGAATGGTCAAGAATGCCGGGTAACAAGGTGGGACACAAGGTGATACACGGTGGATAAAAATCGTGTGGGAAGATATTCAGAACGAGCTTCACAAGGCAGTATATAAACGCCGGAAAAATTAAAAAAAAGGAGTACAGGACATTGTGCTACAGTAGGGGTTTTGGTACTCGAGTAGCACGCAAGCAGACGGCCTACGCGAGGCAACGAGAGATGGCCCACGAAGGGGTTTTGGTTTAATAAATAATGACTCCCTATTAATTTTTGATGGGATTTTTTTAGGGATTTTTAGAGAGCGAATTTGTTTTTAGATTAGAGTTCTAATCTAGAGTTTTGGTGATTTCGTGAAGAAATCTTTTGGATGTTTTGGAGAAACATCTTGTAAGCACAATCTTGGTAATAAAGGTAAAGTTTATGGAAGATTAGTGCAGTAATTAATTCTCTTTCTCGTTCATCTTTGTGCATGCCTAGCAATGGATTTTAGATTGATTTGTTTTTCTCTATGATTTGGGTTTGGTTTATTTGATCTAAAATCTAGCTAAAGTGTTTTTCTAGTGTTCTGAAAAGTTTGATTGGTTAATTATTTTCGGATCTCGTTTAATCAATTAATTAGGGCTTAATTAATTTCCGTCAATTTTCTGTTCAGTAATATTGTTTCGTTAATATCTCGAGATCCAGAAGTCTGATTGACATGATTCTAGTTGGGTTTCTTTGCAAATTTTGTCTAGTTTATTCTAACAAATTTTCAGGTCGATCAGAGTTACGGCTCTACAGCTACAATCTGTTTAGTGATGAAAGAGTGTTCTGTCCAGATTCTGAAAACGCGGTTTTTCAGGTTTTGTGATTAGGGGAAAGTATTAAATTTTATTTTTGACTTACGCAATCATTCACCCCCTCCCTCTGATTGCCTATCTTAGTGTGAGTCGGTCCTATAGTCAGACCTGAGGAGGGCAAGCAGATCCTGCAATATACCTACTCGGGCATCTATGACAACCATGCTGCATTCAAAACATATGTCGGAAAGGCTTGCAGACAAGGATTCCTTTGAGGTTGCCGACGCTGAAATAGGGCTGCGCTGGGTAGGTTGGTTTAGGCCGGCTTATTTGGTTGTAGGCCAATGATATGAGTTCTTAAGTAGCATGCCCTATTGGGTCGCCCACTGGTCGCGTTAAAATCGCTATGCAGGTACTATTTTACAAGAACCGATCAAATAATTAGATACGCTTCATGCTAAGCCTACAGCCGGGTGTATACATTCAGGTATCTTGATTATTTACTAGGTATTGAGGATACATCCTTATAAGGATCGACAACTAGTCTCTATTAAAATTAGGGATGCAGGTATCTCTCAAGCACACCTGACCATATATTGCGTTAAAATCCTAAAAGTGGTACTCGGCTTACATGTCTAGCCAACAATTGCCTTGAGCAAAAATTCTTCCAGCTGACATGACGCTAAAGAGTTTACTTTCTAGGTAATATACTATTCGAAAAAAGCTAAAAGGTTAAAGATCTTTGACATCAGGGGCTACACCTAATAGGTGCGCCTATTCGGTGAACACTATTCAAAATTTTCTATGAAGCCATTCATAACCTCGTTGGCAGCTGACATGAAGCAGGACTCAGAAGAAGAAGCACTCGGACAAAGAGTACTCGGGAGCAATGCACTCAGGATGAGCACTCGGAAGAAGAAGCACCTCGTTGCCGGGTGGAAGATGAGCACTCGGCATCAGCTGTGACTCAACTATGAAGGTCTCAGGGGCTACTGTTGGTGCCATGGGCCCTGGGTACCTCATGAAAAGCTATTGGGCCACTCGGACAGAGGGTGGACCTAACCTTATAATTAGGGATACAATAGAACTCGGCATGCATAAGCATGTACGACAGGAAAAAAGATATGGTCCTAGTCAGGCACATTGTATTCCTATAAGAAAATCCCTTGATCGGAGTCTGACTGGGATTCCTACTCTGTAACCCTGTCCTCCGGTATATAAGGGGAGGCAGGGTGCCCCTTGAGGGTAGAATCACCAAGATCAAAATCATACAACCTCAAAGGCAATACACCACAACTGGACATAGGGTATTACCTCATCTCGAGGGCCTGAACCAGTATAAATCATTCGTGTTCCTTTGCAATCCATCAAGTTTAGGTCTCACGAGTAGCCCTATATATTTATTGCCGATAACAAAAATCGACACGGATCACCCTGATCGGGTTACTCATCCTAGTTGCTATCTACTTGTCCTGGACCCAGTCATCAGGAGCATCACATTGAAGAAGGTTCTCATCAATGGAGGAAGTGCTCTCAACATCTTGTTCGCCAAAACGCTCGACGAGATGAAGATCCCTCGTTTTGAGCTACGGCTGAGTATAGCTCCCTTCCACGGGGTAATCCCCGACCTATCTTCTACTCCACTCGGAAAGATAACTCTGCCAGTTACTTTTGGGACTCGAGGTAATTTCTGCACTGAGAATATCTGCTTCGAGGTTGCTGACTTCGAGACCGTGTATCACGCAATACTCAGATGGCCAGCACTAGCCAAATTCATGGCAGTGCCACATTATACATAAATGATGCTCAAGATGCCAGGACTAGCTTGTGGAGGCCATGGGCCCAAGGTACCTTATTACAAGCATATGGGCCACTCGGATAGTGGATGGGCCAAGTCTTGTAGTTAGAGATATAGTAGCACCCGGTAGATTTTGCCTTATATAGAAAGGAATATACAGTCTTAGCCGGGTAAGGTATATCTCTAAGACGGAAATCTCTTGGCCGTATCCGGCTGGGATTCCTATCTTGTACCCCTGTCCCCTAGTATATAAGGGGAGGCAAGGCACCCCCTGAGGGCAGAAGAGATCATGAGATCATTGATCGACACAAATCCTCAAAGGAATACCACAACAACTGGACATAGGGTATTACCTCACATCGAGGGCCTGAACCAGTATAAAATCCCTCTTGTTCCTTTGCAATCCACCGAGTTTCCATCCGCTGAGTAGCCCCATATTCATATTGCCGGTGTAAAACATCGACAGTTGGCGTGCCAGGTAGGGGCTTCGGCGAGATCAACATCAACAAGCTCGATGGATCCAACAATCGGAGTCGACGGCAGAAAGTTCTCCCCCAGAGACACGATCACGTTCGGCAGCCTTGACTTCATTGCCGACGAATTCGGCAACATCACCTTGACCGACTCGGACTCGATCCGATCTACCAGGGAACCGGCCGACTCCGCGCCAGTCGGACCACATGACGCTGCAGCAACCATCGTCGACTTGCTGCGACAATCTTCATCTTGCCCGGGTCTCAGGACAACTATCTCCTTCGGTGTTCAACTCGGACTCGGCCTTGAGCCGGCCGAGATTGAGCTAAGAAGGAAAGAGATCGTCAATCTCCCGAACAGACTCGGCAACGCCGCGGATATCTTCCAACAACATCCGACGCGGCAAACACGATCCCCTGGTGTTCGACTCGGATACAGCCTAGAGCCGTTCGAGATCGGATCTAGGGAGGTCGGAGTTATATTCACCCCCATCAATTATGCCGACTTCGACTCGCAGTCGGACTCCGACTCTCTGTCGGATTCCAACTCTAAGTCAGACAGCAGTTCGGCAAGTTTCTCTCCACCATGAGAAATCTTCATGGCATCCAAAGGCTCCACTCCTACTCAGGAATCATGCCGACTACGCAAATAGCAAGAGGAGGAGGCCCGCCGACTGCGAAAACAACAAGAGGAAGAAGCAAGACCCCTATACGCCCGCAACGACGACCTGCGCAGGGCTGGGTGGACTGCTCAGCAACAAATCCTCCAAACCCGAGTCGGCGACCACGACGTCTTCGCTACTCCTTAACAGAATATTGTGGCCACTGCAACTCTACTGGATACACTCCAGTTTGAACTTGATCACCAGGCCACCCCGACGATAGCAAGGATAAAAGCCATGATCACCGCAGCTGCATGCCAACAGCGCCAACAGTCGGGCGACACCCTCATACTGACCAACCGGTCAGCTTCCCCAATGGCAGTCTCATCCACCTCAAAGCGACGCCGAGTGGCCGGCTCCAGTCGGCTGCACACGGAGGCACGTCAGACGTCACTCGGCAACCCCAACAACAACCAGCGGCATCAAAGTGACCGTCGGGACAACCGGTATCTCCGAAGCCGATCACGGCATGACCTTCGGTAGGATATCAACACTCGGCACCGTGAACGAGAGGAAGATGAGCTATGCCAACTAGAAGACGAGAACGAGCGCTTCGGCCTCCACCACGAGCGGTTTCGCCGCCATATTCGGAATCGAAGCCCTCATGCAGATGAAGGTGTGCCGGCCTTCACCGATGAGCTACAACAGGTCGACTGGCCGTCGGGTTTCAAGCCTACAGGCATCAAAAAAAATGACGGCAAGACCAATCCCGAGTCTTGGCTCACGGTCTACACTCTGGCAATCCGAGTAGCCGGAGGAGATCACAAGGCCATGGCTAACTACCTCCCAGTTGCTCTAACCGACTCAGCGAGGACATGGCTAACGGGACTTCCCAAGCAATCAATCGGCTCCTGGGGAGAACTCCGGGAATGCTCCATCACCAATTTCCAGGGAACATATAAGAGGCCATCTTCCGAGTACGACCTATATCAGTTGCATCAAAGGAGGAACGAGTCTCTTGGTGACTTCATCAAGAGGTTTTCTGAGAAGAAGAATTCAATCCCGAAGATCAAGGATGAGGTCATCATCGCCGCCTTTGGAAAAGGAGTCAAAGACACCTCGTTCATCGTCAAATTCACTCGGAAGCCTCTCGACTCTGTCAAGGCTTTATTCGACATGGCGAACAAGTATGCTGACTCGGTTGATGCTGTTGCTGAGGCCCTCGATGACAAGAAGGCACCCTGACAAAAGAAGCGGGAGGGCACCGACGACGCGGTCCCGACTAAAGTTGGGAGTCGCAAACGCAAGTCAGACGGCTTCATTGTGGCAGTTGGTCACAACCGTCTTCGACCTTCAACAACTAAAGATTATCAGAACAACAAGTGACATGCTCGGGGGATCAAAAGCCCAAACGCAAGGATGGCATCCCCACTCCAACATACTGAACAGCTAAGTCGCTTCCTAATAAATATTTCTTCACTTGGCCTTGCCAATGCCGCAGCCGCTTACACCTAATAGGTGTACAAGCTGCACTTTTTTTTGTTTTTTCTCTTAAATGATTGCAAAAGTATTTGAGTAGCATAAATCCTGATCCGTGAAACTTTGCTCCATGAAAGACGAACTCAAGTCACCCAAAACGCGTGTCTGGGAAAGAGCCATGAGCCAACTCCCGACGCTAGGGGGCTATGATTAGTCGGGCAGAGTGCTTAAACATAAGGGGTCAACTACTCGGAGAAATTAATATCAATAAGAGGAAGAACTCATATTTACATATATTGTAAAATACATTTTATTCGGGTGATTGTTTTCATCATCAGATGCTACTCATCCGATATGCTTATAATGCAGGGCCAGTTCCGGATACGCATGGCAGGAACTCAGGGCTGCGAGCCTATCTCCTATGCTCGGGGGCTGGACCAGTCTGCCAAGAATCACTCTAAATGCTCCATGAGGGCTACTTCCTGAGTACTTGCGCCAGTCGGGACATCATCTTCTCCGGCTACGCTCTGTGTGGGCTAATAACCCACCTCCGGCGCCAATCGAAGCTCGGGTACCACTCGGCTGGGTGAGGTACACCCCATGAGGGTCGCCAGCCGAATCTACGCTAACACTAGGTTCAGGTACCTTATTCGGTCACAGCTCCGCTGAGTTGGGTACGCCCCATGAGGGTCGCCAGCCGAATCCTATGCTAATACAAGGTTTGGATACCTTATTCGGCTAATATAACTGACCTCCGGCGCTAGTTGGGGCTCGTGTGCTGTTTGGCTAAGTAGGGTACGCCCCATGAGGGTCACTAGCTGAATCCTATGCTAGTGCTAGGTTCGGGTACCTTATTTGGTCACAACTCTGTCAGATCAGGTACGCCCCATGAGGGTCGCCAGCCGAATCCTATGCCAATACAAGATTCGGGTACCTTATTTGGCTATAACTTTGTTGAATATGGTATGCCCCATGAGGGTCGCCAGCCGAACCCTATGCTAACGCAAGGTTCGGGTACCTTATTTGGCTTTACCCAAGTCAGAGAAGGCTTACATCGTCAAAGCACATCCGGAGTTCTCATGCACTACGTCACACCTGAGGAGGGCAAGCAAATCCTGCAATATACCTACTCAGGCTTCTGTGGCAACCAGGTTGCATCTAGAATATAAGTCGGAAAGGCTTGCGGATAAGAATTTCTCTGGTTGATTGCGGTTACCGACACCAAAAAAACTCATCTTGACATGCAAGGGATGCCAGTTTTATAGGGCTACGCTAGGTAGGTTGGTTTAGGACGGCTTATTCGGTAGCACACATCAAGATATCAGTTCCTACAGTAGCACGCTCGATATGGGCCACTCGGGGGCTGTGATAAAATCATGGTGCTGGTGCTACCAACAGGAACCGATGAGATAATCAGATATGCTTCATGAGGGTCTAATTGCTAAACACATGTGTTTGGGTATCTGTCTTATCCACCAGGTATCGAGGATATATCCTTATAAGGATCCCAAGCTGGTCTCCATTAAAGTTGGGGATGCAGGTATCTTTCTCGAGTACACCTGACCACGCAATGAATTTATTTTTATAAAGTGGTACTTGGCCTACATGCTTGGCCACCAGTTGCCATGAGCAATATTATTCCAGTCGACATAACGCTGAAGAGTCTAACTTCCGAGTAGTGCACTACTCGGGAGAGACTATAAATATCTTTTTCAACTGACATGATGCTGATGAGTCTAACTCCCGAGTGGGACGCCACCCGGGAAAGACTATAAATCCCCTTTTCCAGCTGACATAAAGCTGAAGAGTCCCATATACGAGTGGCATGCTACTCGGCAAGACTATAAATTAGATTCCAATTGACATGATACCGAAGAGTCTCATATACCAGTAGTAATCTACTCGGGAAAGACTACAAGGTTAAAGATCATTGACTTTATGTTTAATTGTCTTCACAATTAAGCACAAAGTCGGGGGCTGCACCTAATAGGTGCGCCTATTCGGCACACACTATTCATACATCTACATGAAGCCCTTCATAGCCTCATTGCTAGCTGACATGAAGCAGGACTCGGGAAGAAGAAGCACTCAGACAAAGAGTACTCGGGACTAATACACTCGGGCAATATTCACCATGGAGGACGAGCACTTGGCATCAGCTGTGACTCAACTATGAAGGTCTCAAGGGCTACTGTGGAGGCCATGGGCCCCGGGTACCTTATTACAAGCATATGGGCTACTTGGATAGAGGATGGGCTGAGTCTTGTAGTTAGAGATATAGTAGCACCCGGTAGATTTTGCCTTGTATAGAATGGAATATACAGTCTTAGCCAGGTAAGGTATATCTCTAAGAAGGAAATCTCTTGGCTGTATCCGGCTGGGATTCCTATCTTGTACCCCTGTCCCCCAATATATAAGGGGAGGCAGTGCGCCCCCTGAGGGCAGAAGAGATCACGAGATCATTGATTGACACAAATCCTCAAAGGAATACCACCACAACTGGATGTAGGGTATTACCTCACATCGAGGGCCTGAACCAGTATAAAATCCCTCTGTGTTCCTTTGCAGTCCACCGAGTTTCCATCCGCCGAGTAGCCCCATATTCATATTGCC
This sequence comes from Oryza meyeriana var. granulata, assembly GCA_003991445.1. Taxonomy (NCBI): domain Eukaryota; kingdom Viridiplantae; phylum Streptophyta; class Magnoliopsida; order Poales; family Poaceae; genus Oryza; species Oryza meyeriana. Next base: position 23,706 of record RYFJ01001719.1, on the reverse strand, counting down.
GGTGTAAAACATCGACACAGCTAGAGTTCTTTCTCTTCGCAGCGATATCAAGCAAGCCTTTACTTGCGACAAGGAGAGCTGCGAGCTGGCTCAATCTCAAGAAGCGATAGTCGGGCGCAACAGCATCCGACTAGCCACTACAATAGCAAGTGAGGATGATCAAGTTCCGGCAAAAAAAGCAGCCAAGTCGGGAATTTCAGCAGACTCCTCCAAAACTGCTTTTGTCAGGACAAGACTCAACCCCAAATAGGAAGACGAGCTCGTCACCTTCCTCCAGGTGGACAGGGACATTCCTGGTGTACCAAGGGAGGTGATCAAGCATTCCCTCAACGTCAAGCTGGACGCCAAGCCAGTCAACCAATGACTGTAGCGCTTTGCACAGGACTGCAAAGATGCTATTTAGGAAGAGATAACCGAGCTCCTTGCAGCCGGGTTCATCAAAGAGGTCTACCACCCAGATTGGCTGGCCAACCCAATCTTGGTCTGGAAGAAGAACGGTAAATGGCACATGTGCGTCGACTACACTGACTTAAATAAGGTGTGCCCCAAAGACCGATTTGGTCTATCTAGTAGATCAGGTGGTGGATTCAACTGCGAGGTGTGAACTTCTTAGCTTTCTTGATTGTTACTTGGGATATCACCAAATCAGTTTGAAGGAGGACTGCCTGAAGACTTCTTTCAATATGCCGTTTGGGGCATATTGCTATGTCACTATGCCGTTCGGGATGAAAAACGCTGAAGCAACGTATCAACGAGCAATTTAGCGATGTTTACACACTCAACTCGGGTGCAACATGGAGGAGTTTGTTGATGACATGGTGATCAAGTCAAAATCCAAGGAAGATCTCATCACCGACTTGGAAGAAACTTTCCAAAGCCTTCGGAGATTCAAGATGAAGTGGAATCCGAAAAAGTACGCCTTCGGTCTACCGTCCGGAAAGCTACTCGGCTTCATTGTATCACACCGAGGTATCGAGGCCAATCCAGAGAAAAGGCTGACATGATGCTAAAGAGTTTAATTTCCGTGTAGTATACTACTCTGGAAAGACTAAAAGGTTAAAGATCTTTGACTTTATGTTTAATTATTTCACAATTAAGCACAAAGTCAGGGGCTACACCTAATAGGTGCACCTATTCAGTGCACACTACTCATCTATGAAGCCCTTCATAGCCTCGTTGCCAGCTGACATGAAGCAGGATTCGGGAGAAGAAGCACTCGGACAAAGAGTACTCGGGAGCAATGCACTCGGGAATTCTTCACCGTGGAGGATGAGCACTTGGCATCGGCTATGACTCAACTATGAGGGTCTCAGGGGCTGCTGTGGAGGCCATGGGTCCCGGGTACCTCATGAGAAGCATTTGGGCCACTCGGACAGAGGATGGGCCTAACCTTGTAATTAGGGATACAATAGGACTCGGCATATATTACCTTGCACGTCAAGGAAAGGATATAGTCCTAGTCGGGCACGTTGTATTCCTAGAAGGAAATCCCTTGGTCGGAGTCCGACTGGGATTCTTACCCTATAACCTTGTCCTCTGGTATATAAGGGGAGGCAGTGCACCCCTGAGGGTTGAAGAAGAGAAAAGAGAAGAGCGCACACAATCTCACCAGAGAAACCTCAAAGGCAATACACCACAACTGGACATAGGGTATTACCTCATCTCGAGGGCCTGAACCAGTATAAATTGTTTCGTGTTCCTTTGCAATCCATCAACTTTAGGTCTCACGAGTAGCCCCATATTCTTATTGCCGGTGTAAAACATCAACACTTTTTCAGTTTGCTGCTTCTAATGACTTGGTCCAGTACGAGTGGATAACATCCTAGATGCATTACTCGGTTGGGATGAACTGTGCGGTCAAAGGTGATTGCAGTTTCCAACTAGCGCAGTTATTGGGGGGCGTCTAATGAGACCGAGTTCACCTCTCGGGCGGTTAGCTTCTGTTTGCACTTGGACTCATACGCAGAGGACCCTCCAAATATGTGTTTGTGCTCAGCCTGGGGATCTTGATAGTCTCCAGCCGCATTCGAGTCCGACTTATCTTTGTCTTTAAATTCACCAGACGTAGATGTCTGCTCCGAAGCAAACTTCTTAAGCATGAAGCAATTTTTAGTTGTCTGTCCTTGAGGGTCGCGGTCGGCTGCGCTCGACAGTGGGCACAGCATTGTCTGACTTGCATTTGCGGTTGCCAGATGTCAATGTTTTATATCGGCAATAATAATATAGGGCTACTCATGAGACCTAAACTTGATGGACTGTAAAGGAACATGAAACAATTTATCCTGGTTTAGGCCCTCGAGGTGAGGTAATATCCTACTTCCAGCTGTGGTGTATTGCCTTTGAGGTTTCCTTGTGAGATTCTGTTCTGCCCTCAGGGGGCTCCCTGTCTCCTCTTATATATCGAGGAGGCAAAGCTACAGGGTAGGAATCCCAGTCAGACTCCGACCAAGTGATTTCCTTCTAGAGATACAACGTACCTGACTAGGACTATATCCTTTCGTTATCGTACAAGGTAATATTCACTGAGTCTTGTTGCATCCCTAATTATAGGATTGGGCCTATCCTCTATCTGAGTGGCTAGGAAGCTCCTCATGAGGAACCTGGGGCCCATGGCCTCCATAGTAGCCCCTAAGACCTTCATAGTTGAGTCACAGCTGGTGCCGAGTGCTCATCCCCCTTGGTAAAGATTTCCCGAGTGCCTTGCTCCCGAGTACCCATTGTCCGAGTACCTCTTCTCCAAGTCCCACTTCATATCAGCTAGCAACGAGGCTATGAAGGGCTTCATAGAAAAATATAAATAGTGTGCGCCGAGTAGATGCACCTATTAGGTGTAGCCCCCGACTTTGTGCTTAATTATGAAACAATTAATCATAAAGTCAAAGATCTTTAACCTTTAAGTCTTTCCCGAGTGGTATATTTCTCAGAAATTGGACTCTTCCGCATCATATTAGCTAGAATATTTTTGCTCAAGGCAATTTTGGCTAAGCATGTAAACCGAGTACCACTTCATGGATGTTTACCCAATATGTGGTGAGGTGTACTTGAGAGATACCTGTATCCCTAGTTTTAATGGAAACCAGTTATTGATCCTTATAAGAATTTATCCTCAATACCTATTAAATAATTCAGATACCTGAACACATGTGTCCAGCAATTAGGCTTAACATGAAGCATATCTGATTATTCTAATCGGTTTCTATAAAATAGCATCTGTACTGTGATTTTAACACAGCTAGCAGTCGGCCCACTAGGACATGCTATTTAGAAACTCATATCTTATAGCCCATTACCAAGCCAGTCGGCCCAAGCCCACTAACCCGACGCAAGCCTTATAAAACAGTGGGAGAGAGAAAAGATTCCTCTTCCCCCCCAATCCACCGAATCCCTTCGTCTTCCCAAAACTGCACCCAAATTTCGCACCTCCGCCTCACTAGGGTTCACTGCTACTCACGCTCCGGGCTTGAGACACACTGAGATCCTCCTCCCAGCGTTGATTCCTAGTGTCCTAGAGCTTCTTCACCCAATTCGTCTTCTCCAGTAATGCCAAGGGCCCCCTTCGAGATCCCCAATATATCTTCTGGAGTTTGGCCGTTGTCGGATTGCGGCACGGTGAAGCTGCGGCTTTTAGAGAAGCAAATGATTCTTCAACAGCAAGAGATCATCAACTGGCGTCCAGCCGAGGGTGAGTCTATGCCTGCTCCAAACCCGGGTGAAACCGTGGTTTTCACTTCGTTCTTTGATCGCTGTTTGGCTCTTCCATCCTCTGATTTTCTCTGCCACCTCCTTGCCTTCTACCAGATTGAACTTAATCCCAACTCTATTCTTCAAATCTCTATTTTTGCCACTCTTTGTGAAGCTTTTCTGGGGTTAAGCCCCACTTCAATCTCTTCAGATACCTCTTCCACATTCAGCCCTAGCCATCCAAATCCAAAATCCAAACCATCGGGGGGGGGGGGGGGTGCAGGCCTTCAGCTCAGGAATGAGATGAAGATGGCCTATCTCAACGTCCCCCTAAAAACTTATCTCAAGGGGTGGCATTGAGAGTGGCTCTACTGCTTGAATCTAGAACCCTCTCTCCCCTCTTTCACCGGCAATCCTCCAACTGTTCTGGAGAGCTGGTCCTCTGTGCCATCATAAGAGGAAATGGGGCAGGTCTACTAGTTGCTGGAAAAGATTGATTTGTTGAAGGGGAAAGGGTTGACTGGTCCCTAGGTGGCAAGGTGTTTCCTAAATCACCGAACCCGACCATTAAAGGCCAGCAGCCATTTCAGATTCAACTACCAAGGCAAAAACAATCTGAGTCGGGAATATTCTGACTTCGTTGACAAGAACAAGGTCACTGATACTTTGTTGGGCTTCTTTGTCAATGGAGTTGTAAAGATCGAAGACGAGGCACAAGCCCCTAAGCCCTACTGTGACGGCAGGCCCTGGCCAAAGGTAACTTGCTATCTCGCCCTCAGGGGGCACCCTGCCTCCACTTATATATCGGGGGACAGGATTATAGAGTAGGAATCCCAGTCAGACTCTGACCAAGGGATTTCCTTCTAGGAATACAACATTCCCGACTAGGAGTATATCCTTCCCTTGTCGTACAAGGTTATGTATGCCAAGTCCTATTGTATCCCTAATTACAAGGTTAGGCCCATCCTCTATCCGAGTGGCCCAAATGCTTCTCATGAGGTACCCGGGGCCCATGGCCTCGATAGCAGCCCCTGAGACCTTCATAGTTGAGTCATAGCTGATGCCGAGTGCTCATCCTCCACGGTGAAAAATTCCCCAGTGCATTGCTCCCAAGTACTCTTTGTCCGAGTGCTTCTTCTCCCGAGTTCTGCTTCATGTCAGCTGGCAACGAGGCTATGATGGGCTTCATAGAAAAATGTGAATAGTGTGCATCGAATAGGCGCACCTATTAGGTGTAGCCCCCGACTTTGTGCTTAATTGTGAAACAAGTAAACATAAAGTCAAAGATCTTTAACCTTGTAGTCTTTCTTGAGTTGTATACTACACGGTATGTAGACTCTTTAGCATCATGTCAGCTGGAATAATTTTTGTTCAGCGCAATTGTTGGCTAAGCATGTAAGCTGAGTGCCACTTCATGGATTTTAACCCAATATGTGGTGTGACATCCTGGCCCAATTATAATCTAGCCTATGTGGCCCATGACTGCTCTGTGCACTTGATTAGTACCACCTTGCTAGTTGAGCAAGAGTTGAACCAACTTATAAGGCCTTGTCCCTCCAACCATAGCACTTCTAGGTTAACCCTTTTACACAAAGGGAGGACGAAAGTGTAAGTGGGGTGCTATGTGTAAGTGGGCCCGCCTGTTGGATGGGCTGGGTTGTGCGGTTCTAGAGGGCAGGCTATTACAAATAGTATCAGAACCAGGTTTTTGTAACAGCCTACCCTCCAGAACCGCGCAGCCCAGCCCATCCAACAGGCAGGCTCACTTACACATAGCACCCCACTTACACTTTCGTCCTCGCTTCATGTAAAAGGGTTAACCCGGAAGTGCTATGGTTAGAGGGACTAGGCCTTATAAGTTGGTTCAACTCTTGCTTAACTAGCAAAGTGTAATCAAGTGTACATAGCACTCATGGGCCACATAGGCTAGATTCTAATTGGGCCAGGATGTCACACACACCTACATAGGCCAGATTCTAATTGGGCCAGGATGTCACACACACCCCCCTCAAAGGACCCAGGATGTCACACACACTCCCCTCAAAGGACTTGGCGTCCCTGTCAGTCCAACTTACCCGCATAGCCACACAGGCATATAGGCACCACACATGCATATAAGCAAATGTCCAGGAACGCACCCCCTCTTAGCGCACATCCGTACGTCCAGTGCCGGCACCATATGCCATGCCATGCCATGTGCCTCACACATAGCCCACATGCGTCATATGCCCACACACTGACCCGTACGTGCAACTGTGAGGGTCGGCTTTAATACCATTTATAACAGCTTGCCCTCCAAAACCGCGCAGCCCAGCCCATCCAACAAGCAGGCCCACTTACACATAGCACCCCACTTACACTTTCGTCCTCGCTTCGTGTAAAAGGGTTAACCCGGAAGTGCTATGGTTGGAGGGACAAGGCCTTATAAGTTGGTTCAACTCTTGCTCAACTAGCAAGGTGGAACTAATCAAGTGCACACAGCACTCATGGGCCACATAGGCCAGATTCTAATTGGGCTAGGATGTCACATGTGGTCAGGTGTACTTGAGAGATACCTGGATCCCCAATTTTAATGGAGACCAGCTGTTGATCCTTGTAAGGATGTATCCTCAATGCCTGGTAAATAATCAAGATACCCGAATGTATACACCTGGCTATAGGCTTAGCGTGAAGCGTATCTGATTATTTAATCGGTTCATGTAAAATAGCACCTGCATCACGATTTTAACGTGACGCGCGGGCGACCCAATAGGGCATACTATTTAAGAACTCATATCTTTGGCCTACTACCGAATAAGCCGGCCTAAACCAACCTACCCAGTGCATCCCTATAAAATTGGCATCCCTCGCATCCCTACTTCAGCGTCGGTAACTGCAATCAACCAGAAGAATCCTTGTCTGCAAGCCTTTCCGACATACGTTCTAGATGCAGCATGGTTGCCACAGATGCCTGAGTAGGTATATTGCAGGATCTGCTTGCCCTCCTCAGGTGTGATACAGTGCATGAGAACTCCGATGCGCTTTGACGATATAGGTCTTCTCTGAGTACGATAACGGTTTTGCTCCGTCGCTTGATTTACTCAGCTTTGTTGTAATCTTTAGGAAGTTCGTCTTCTAGTGAAAATCGAACGATTGGAGTCTCCTAGTCTTCAAAAATAATGAGCACCTCCGTAGATTCCGGGTTTGATGCTGCTCCTGACTGAAAGCTCCAGTAGTGGCTTGTTGCCATGTTTTTGTTAGATAGGTACCCGAACGCTACACTAGCGCAGGATTTGGCTGGCGACCCTCTTGGGGCATACCCAACCTGACAAAATTGTAGCCGAATAAGGTACCTAAACCTCGCATTAGCATAGGATTCGGTTGGTGACCCTCATGGGGCGTACCCTATCCAACAGAGTTATGGCCAAATAAGATACCCGAACCTTGCATTAGCATAGTATTTGGCTGGCGACCCTCATGGGGCGTACCCTACCCAACAGAGTGGTACCCGTGCTCCAACTGGTGCTGGAGGTCGGTTATTAGCCAAATAAGGTACCCGAATCTCGCATTAACATAGGATTCGCCTGGTGACCCTCATGGGGCATACCCTACCCAACAGAGTTATGGCCAAATAAGGTACCCGAACCTTGCATCAGCATAGGATTCAGTTGGCAACCCTCATGGGGCTTACCCTACCTAGCCAAGTGGTATCCAAGCCCCGACTGGTGCCGGAGGTCGGTTATTTGCCCGCATGGAGCGTACCAAAGTAAAGGTGACATTCGAGTCCTGATTGGCATGAGTACTTGGACAATAGCCCTCGTGGAGCATTCCAAGTAATTCTTGAAGCATCGCACTCCAAGTGTATCATGACAAACTGGTCCAGCCCCCGAGGGTAGGAGATTGGCTCGTAGCCCTGTGTTCCTGTTACGCATATCTGGAACTGGCCCTGCATTATAAACATATCGGATGAGTAGCATCTGATGAAGAAAACAATCACCTGAAGAAAATTTATGTATTTTACAATAGATGTAAATATGTGTTCCTCCTCTTATTGATATTAATTTCCCCTAGTAGTTGACCCCTTACGTTTAAACACTCTGCCCGACTAGTCATTGCCCCCTAGCATCGGGAGTCGGCTTATGGCTCTTTCCCAGACATGCGTTTTGGGTGACTTTAGTTCGTCTTTCATAGAGGAAAGTTTCACAGATCGGAATTTATGCTAGTCAAGTACTTTTACAATCATTAAGAGCAAAAATAGAAAATGCACAGAATGTACACCTATTAGGTGTAAGCTGCTATGGCACTGGTGAGGCCGAGTGAGGAATATCATATAAATATTTATTAGAAAGCAACTTAGCTGTTCGGTATGGCACAAGTTGCGAGTGGGGATGCCATCCTTGCATTTGAGCTTTTGAGCCCCCAAGCATGTCACTTATCATTCTAATAATCTTCAGTTATAGGAGGTCGAAGACGGTTGCGACCGACTGCCACAATGAAGTCATCTGACTTGTGTTTGTGGTTCTGAGCCTTAGTCGGGGCCGTGTCATTAGTATCCTTCCGCTCATTCTGTCGTGGTGCCTTTTTGTCAACGAGGGCCTCAGTAACAATGTCGGCCGAGTCGGCGTATTTGTTCGCCATGTCGAATAGAGCTTTGACAGAATTGGGAGGCTTCCGAGTGAATTTAGTGATGAACCGGGTGTCTTTGACTCCTTTTCGAAAGGCAGCAATGACGACCTCTTCCTTGATCATTGGGATTGAATTCTTCTTCTCAGAAAACCTCTTAACGAAATCACGAAGAGACTCGTTCTTCCTTTGATGCAACTGATACAGATCGTACTCGAAAGATGGCCTCTCATATGTTCCTTGGAAATTGGCAATGAAGCGTTCCCGGAGTTCTCCCCAGGAGCCGATTAATCTCTTAGGAAGTCCTGTTATCCATGTCCTCGCCAAGTCGGCTAGAGCAACTGGGAGGTAGTTAGCCATGGCCTTGTGATCTCCTCCAGCTGCTCAGATCGCCAGAGTGTAAACTGTGAGCCAGGACTTGGGGTTGGTCTTCCCGTCGTATTTTTTAGTTCCAGCCGACTTGAAGCCTGACAGCCAGTCGACTTGTTGCAGCTCGTGGGTGAAGGCTGATACACCTTTATCTGTGTGAGGACTCCGACTCTGACTACGGCAGTGAAACCGCTCATGGTGGAGGCCGAAGTGCTCATTCTCGTCTTTTAGTAGGCAACGCTCATCTTCCTCACGTTCGCGGCATCGTGTGTTGATGTCTTGCCAAAGATCATGTCGTAGTCTGCCTCAAACGTCCTGGTTATCCCGATGGTCATCTTGATGTCGGTGCACCGGTCATTATTGTGGTTGCCGAGTGATGTGTGGCGTGACTCCGTGTGCAGCTGACTAGAGCCGGCCACTCAGCGTCGCGTTGAGACAGATGAGATCGCTATTGGAGAAGCCGACTTGTTAGTCGGTATGAGTGTGTCGCCTGACTGTTGATGCTATTGGCATGCAGCAACGGTGATCATGGCTTTAATCCTTGCTATCGTCGGGGTGGCCTGGTGATCAGGCCCAAATTGCAGTGTATCCAGTAGAGTTGCAGTGGCCACAATGTTCTATTGAGGAGTTACGAAAACGTTGTGGTAACCGACTCGGGTCTGGATGATATCTTGTTGAGTAGTCCTCCCAGCCTTGCTTAGATCATCATTGCAGGCATCGCGCTCAGCCTGTAAGCATCTTGCGTCTTCCTCCTATTGTTCTTGTAGTCGGCTAGCTTTCTCTTCTTGTTGTTCTCGTAGTCGGCATGCCTCCTGAGTGGGAGTTGAACCCTTGGATATCATAAAGACTTCACGTGGCAGAGAGAAGCTAGCCGAACTGCTGTCCAACTGAGAGTCAGAGTCCAACTAAGAGCCAGAGTCGGAATAGTTGAGGGGGGTAATAACAATCCCAACCTCCCTAGATCCAATCTCGAGTGGCTTTGAGCCATATCCGAGTTGAACTCCAGGGGATCGGGTTTGCCACATTAGATGCTGATTGAAGTTATCCGCGGTGTTGCTGAGTCCGAATGGGAGATTGATGAGCTCCTCCTCTCTTAGCCCGATCTCAACCGGCTCAAAACTGAGTCCGAGTCGAACACTGAAAGAAAGAGTTGTCCCTAGACTCGGGCATATTGGAGATCACCGCAGCATGTCGCCAAAGATCACTGTAGCATTACATAGGCCGACCGGCATGGAGTCAGCTTGATCACTGGCCAATCAGATCGAATCCGAGTCGGACAGGGTAAGGTTGTTGAATTCGTCGACAACGAAGTCAAGGCTTCCGAAGCTGATTGTTCACCTGGGGAAGAAGTTGATGCCATCGACTCCCTTGATTGGATCCATCAGGCTTGATGAAGATGATCTCGACGAAGCCCCTACCTGGCACGCCAACTGTCGATGTTTGTAATGGCAATAATAATATGGGGCTACTCGTGAGACCTAAACTTGATGGATTGCAAAGGAACACGAAACAATTTATGCTGGTTCAGGCCCTCAAGATGGGGTAATACCCTACGTCTAGTCGTGGTGTATTGCCTTTGAGGTTTCTCTAGTGAGATTTGCGCTATTTTTTGATCTTGGTCATCTCGCCCTCAGGGGGCGCCCTACCTCCCCTTATATACTAGGGGATAGGGTTATAGAGTAGGAATCCCAGTCAGACTCCGACCAAGGGATTTCCTTCTAGGAATACAACATTCTCGACTAGGAGTATATCCTTCCCTTGTCATACAAGGTTATGTATGCCAAGTCCTATTGAATCCCTAATTACAAGGTTAGGCCTATCCTCTGTCCGAGTGGCCCAAATGCTTCTCATGAGGTACCCGGGGCTCATGGCCTCGACAGTCAGGCGTCTTGTTCTGCTGATGTTTTGTCTGTGTGTAAATAGATTCCATGGCCAACTCGCAAATCCAATTTGGCGGTTTTGCAGGGGAGATAAAGGTCATAAAGGAATTGCCTGAGTACAGCTTCTTACTTCGAACATTTTTATTAAGTTCTGACAGACTAACTCGGTGCATACTACACGGTCAAGTAAAGCTAATGACAACTAAGTAATAAGCTTGGCGGCACTGCACACATATTTACACATGCTTGTTTATAAAAGTTTATATACACCGACTACATAACATGTTGCCCTTACAGACCCAGGTCTCGGGTAATTATTTCAGCAGTCGGCTTCGCCCGAGCGATCAGCTCCAGCGCCTCCTCGGGCGTCGTCTCTTCGGCAAACCCCTCCCCGATGGCTTGAATATCCGCCCTTGGGTAGATGAACTTGGTCATCGCCAGGGTCTGGGCCACGCCGGCGACAACATGCTCATCCGAGTACTTCTTCAAGGCACTCGGTGCATCCTCAAGACGCGCCTCTATCTAGGGGATTCTACTGCAACTGGTCCCCACAGGGCAGGGATCTATGAGGTCAAGGAGCCCTTTCACGGACCCGACGAGGGCCTCCCGTGACTCCCTGATCACTCTTATCTCCTTTGTGTAGAACCGATACTGGGCCTGGACATTGGCTCTCATGTCTGCCCAGGTCCGCCGGTAAGTAAACTTGTCAGATCCGGCTACAGACGGAACGACTAATGGACTGGCTAAGATCACTGTTGGGTTGAGGACTTACTTTCGTAGTCGGTCTCCCACCCGGCCACGGTCTTCTCCAGTTCAGCCTTTTCCTTACCGAGCTTGACGACGGCCTCCTTCAACTCGGCCTTCTCCCGGTCGAGCTCGGTGTTGGCCTTTGTTAGGTCGGCCTTGGCCTTCTCAAGCTCGGCCCTAGCTTCTTCGGCCTCCTTCAGCTGCAATTCCCTCTCTGTTCGGGTCTTCAACTCCGCTTTGAGGGCTGCACCACAGATTAGCCAAGAGCTCAACCGTGCAGTCACGACACAATTGGGCAGTCGGGAACAACATAGCTAGATGAATACATCAACGGATCGGTTGGGAAGATACATTCGGGGATCCTACCTTTGATCTTTCCGGCTAGGGCCCATGTCTCCGCCCTGAGCTGATCGGCGCCACTCTTCAGCCAGGCCTTCCTCCCCGCATGACGCACCTCCATCTCGGCCTTCAATGCCCGGAGCTGCTCCAATTCTGCGAGGTGGGGAGCTACCTCGAGCAAGATTTCCGTCATTGCCTCATTGCGGTCCACAAGCTTCTGCTCGGGATAGGAGACAAATCAAGGACGCAGTCAGACGTCAAAACAAGAAGATCGCCAAGGCTCTACCACAAGAATCATACCGCGACTCCCTTGGACCCGCTGATGGCGGCGCGAAGCAAGCTTTCGCACTCTCTCCTCACGACGACTTCATCAAGCCTGAAGCTCTTCGCTATCCCATCGGGAGCCGTCCATGTGAATGTCCAGGGCATCACACGCGGAGGAGCTTCGATCCGGGGCAGATGCGGGATCTCCGGCGGCGGCGACGATGACGACGATGACCACGATGGCGATGGGGTCCCGACCACAGTTGGTGGTGGCGCTTCAGCCCGAGTCGGCTCCGATTCCGGCGTGGTCGGCTTGGGCGCCTCCGCCCCTGGCGGCGTCTGCTCTAGCCAGCCCCTCGGTGGCGCTGCGGCCGGGCTCGATGACGTCGGGCTCAAACCCGCAAGTCTTAGCCTGGGACTTGATCGCCTGGGCGCCGCGGCGACGGCGTCCTTTATTTTCCGGCTTCCCGCCACAGCGCGCGTCGTCATGGCCCCCTCGCCCCGATACAAAATCGGCTTCTTCCCTGCTCTCTTGGAGTCGGGTTGGGCAGTAGAGGGACTTCTCGGCCTCTTCTTCGACGCGACGGCCGACAACGGGCGAGAGTCTTCATCAAACTCTTCATGCCACTATAAGTGAGCCAACAGAATACATCACGCAATGCTGAACATTCACATTTCCATAGGCATTCATCACAGAAGAAGGTTAAAGGTTACCTTGGTCCGAGGCCGAATGAAGCTATAAGCCGCAACCCGGTGCTTATCGTCTTCGGTCGCGATCACCCCTTCGGAGAAGTAGCCGAACAGGGTCGCGGTCACTTCCCCCTTGTCCACCGACTGGTTGCTTACTCAGTCAGGATCGATTTTGCCTTTGAAGGCCCAGCTGAATGCGCTTCTCAGCTTCGGCGGCTGGACACGCCAGGTCAAGAAGCGACGAGCGACCCAAGGTCCTGTCAGGCCAGCCTCCTTGAGGTCATTTATCTTCACCAACAGCTGATGCGCCTAGCCCATTTCTTCAAATGTCGGCTCTGTTGACCAGTTTGGCGAAACCGTCGATGGCAGGCCAGTAAACGGGCGCAAGGAAGGAGCCAGATCTGCGCAATAAAACCATTCCTTATGCCAGCCTTTCAGAGAAGATCTCAAGGGCAAATCAAGATATGTCTTCTTCCCATCGCTCCTTAGCTGGAGACCAGCCCCCCAATCACATTAATATTACTCTTGGAGGGCTGGGGTTTGACATGGAATAGGTGGCGGAAGAGGATAAAATGGGTTCAACACCCAAGAAGCACTCACAAAGAGTAACAAAGATGGAGATCTGAAGAATTGAGTTGGGGTTCAAATGCACCAACTCCAGCCCGTAGAAGTCAAGGATACGGCGGAAGAAATCAGAAGACGGAAGGCACAAGCCTCGATCGAAAAAAGAAGCGAAAACTACCGTTTCTCCCGGTTGGGGATTTGGGACAAACTCACCCTTAGCCGACCGCCAGCGAATCACTTCTTGGCTGGGCAACTTCAGTTCACTTTCCAGCCACTTCAGCTTCACCGAGCCACAATCCGACATCGGCCAAGAACTTCCCGGCGCACCCGCAAGATCTGAAGCCTTCGGCATAACTAGGGGCGGCGAGATTTGGGGAAAAACAGATCGGGGGCTTGGGACAAATGGAGAGGATTGGAATCGCCCGAGTTCGGATGGGGAACAGCAGTAGCTAACCCTAGCCGGGCGAGAGGCGAAAAGTTGGGCGCGAAGGAGGAAGACGAAGCGATTGGCTGATTTGGGGAAGATGAAGGAATCTTTTTCTCTCTCCCCGGTTTTATAGAGCCGATGTCGACTAGATGGGCCTACATAGTCGGCAATGAGCCATCAAGATATGAGTTCCTACGGTAGCATGCTCCATGTGGGCCGCCCGCAGGCTGAGTTGAAATTATAGTGCTGGTGCTACTGATAGGAGCCGATCAGGTAAACAGGTATGCTTCATGAGAGCCTTATCGCCAAAACATATATGTTTGGGTATCTGTTTTAATCACCAGGTCTCGAGGATATCCTTACAAGGATCACAAGCTGGTCTTCATTAAAATTGGAGATACAGGTATCTTTCTCGGGTACACCTGACCACGTCGTGGATTTATTTTCATAAAGTGGTACTCGGCCTACATGCGTGGCCATCAGTTGCCATGAGCAACATTTTACCCATTGACATGATGCGGAAGAGTCTAACTTTCGAGTAGTGCACTACTCGGGAGAGACTATAAGTATCTTTTCCCGCGGACATGATGCGGAGGAGTCTAACTTTTGAGTGGGACGCCACTCGGAAAAGACTATAAACCCCCCTTTTTCCAGCTGACATGACGCTGAAGAGTCCCATATACGACTAGCATTCTACTCGGCAAGACTACAAACACATATTCCGACTGACATGAAGTCGAAGAGTCCTACATACGAGTAGTCTCCTACTCGGCAAGACTATAAAGTTTATTCCGGTTGACATGATACCGAAGAGTCGCAAATACCAGTAGTAATCTACTCGGGAAAGACTTCCAGGTTAAACATCTTTGACTTTATGTTTAATTGTCTTCACAATTAAGCACAAAGTTGGGGGCTACACCTAATAGGTGTGCCTATTCGGCGCACACTATTCATATATCTACATGAAGCCCTTCATAGCCTCGCTGCCAGCTGACATGAAGCAGCACTCGGAAGAAGACTTACTCGGACAAAGAGTACTCGGGGGCACTGCACTCGAGCAACCTTCACCGTGGAGGACGAGCACTCGGGATTAGCTGTGACTCAACTATGAAGGTCTCAGGGGCTACTGTCGAGGCCATGGGCCCCGGGTATCTCATTACTAGTACATGGGCCACTCGGATAGAGGATGGGCCGAACCATGTAATTAGACATAAGATAGCACCCGGCAGGCTGTGCCTTGTATAATAAGGAAACATAGTCTTAGTTGGATAGGACTCTATCTCTAAGAAGGAAATCCCTTGGTCATATCCGACTGTGATCCTTATCATGTACCCCTGTCCCCTAGTATATAAAGGAAGGCAGGGCGCCCCTCAGGGCAAGGAGAACAAGATCATCGATCGCCATATACCTCAGAGGAATAACACCTCAACTGGACGTAGGGTATTACCTCACCTTGAGGGCCTGAACCAGTATAACTCTTCTGTGTTCCTCTGCAGTCCGCAGAATTCACCTTCGCCGAGTAGCCCCATAGTTTCATTGCCGGTGCAAAGCATCGACACCACCATGTTGTCTGACTTGTGATTGTGGTTGCCGGACTTGTTCTGTGCTGCCTCATCATTGTCCTTTTTGTCCTTCTACCGAACCCCTTTTTGTCGTCCAGGGCCTCAGGTATTGTGTTGGCCAAGTCGGCGTACTTGTTTGGCATATCAAATAGAGCTTTGATAGAAGAGGGAGGCTTCCGAGTGAACTTGGCGATGAACGGGGTATCCTTGACTCCCTTGCAGAAGGCAGTGATGATGACCTCGTCCTTGATCTTTAGGATTGAGTTCCTTTTCTCAGGAAACCTCTTGATAAAATCATGAAGAGACTCGTTCTTCCTTTGATGGCATTGATATAAATTGTACTCGGAAGACGACCTTTCGTATGTCACTTGGAAATTTGCAATGAAGCATTCTCGGAGTTCTCCCCATGAGCCGATTGACCGCTTGGGAAGTCCTGTTAGCCATGTCCTCACCGAGTCGGGTAAGGTGACTGAGAGGTAGTTAGCCATGGCGTTATGATCTCCTCCGGCTGCACGAATTGCCTAAGTGTAGACTGTGAGCCAGGACTCAGGGTTGGTCTTCCCGTCATACTTTTCAATTCCAGTCGACTTGAAGCCAAATGGCTAGTCAACTTGTTGCAACTAGTGGGTGAATGCCGGTACTCCTTCATCTATGTGAGGGCTCTGACTCTGACTGCAGTGATGAAAAAGCTCATGGTGGAGGCTAAAGTCTCATTCTCGTCTTCTAGTCAGCGATGCTCGTCTTCCTCGTGTTTGTGGTGTCAAGCATTGATATCCTACCTGAGGTCGCACTATAGTCGGCCTTGGTCATCACGATTGTCACGGCGATCATCTTGGTGTCGCCGCCATCGTTCGTCGTTTTGGTTGCCGAGTGACGTATGGCGTGACTCCGCATGTTGCTGACTGGAGCTGGCCGCTCGGCATCGTGCTGAGGCAGATGATACCACCATAGTAGAAGCCGTCCTAAGGGACGGTATAAGTGTATCTCCCGACTGTTGCTGCTGCTGGCATGCTGTAGCAGTGATAATGGCTTTAATACTTGTAATCGTCGAGGTGGCCTAGTGATCAGGGCTAAACTATAGTGTATCTAGTAAGGTGGCGGTGTCCACAACGTTCTGTTGAGGAGTTATGAAGACGTCGTGGTCGCCGATTTGGGTTTGGAGGATTTCTTGTTGAGCAGTCCGCCCAGCCTTGCGCAGATTGTCATTGTGGGCATTGCGCTTGGCCTGTAAGCGTCTTGCATCTTCCTCCTGTTGTTCTTGCAGTCGGCGGGCCTCCTCCTCTTGCTAATCTCGTAGTCAGCGTGCTTCTTGAGTAGGAGTAGAGCCCTTGTACATCATGAAGACTTCATGCAGCGGAGAGAAACTTGCTGAACTGCTATCTGACTGGGAGTCAGAATTAGAATAGTTGAGGAGGGTAATGACAACTACAACCTCCCTAGATTCAATCTCGAGTGGCTCTGGGTCGTATCTGAGTTGAACTCCAGGGGATCGGGTCTGCCGCATCAGATACTGATTAAAATTATCCGCAGCCTTGCCCAGTCTGAACGGGAGATTGATGATCTCCTCCTCTCTTAGCCCGATCTCGGCTGGCTCAAGACCGAGTCCGAGTCAAACACCGAAAGAAAGAGTTGTCCCTGGACGCGAGCGTCTTGGAGATTGCCACAACATATCATCGAAGATTGCTGCAGTGTTGAGTAGGCCGACCGGCGCGGAGTCGGCTTGATTTCTAGCCGACCGAATCAAGTCTGAGTCAGACAGGGTGAGGTTGTCGAACTTCTCGGTGATGAAGTCGAGGCTCCTGAAGCTGATCGTCAGCCTGGGGAAGAACTTGACGCCGTCGACTCTGGTGATTGGATCCATCAGGCTTGTCGAAGATGATCTCGCCGATGCCCCTACCTGGCACACCAACTGTCGATGTTTTGTATCGGCAATAAGAATATGGGCCTACTCATGAGACCTAAACTTGATGGATTGCAAAGGAACACGAAACGATTTTATCCTGGTTCAGGCCCTAAAGGTGAGGTATGTCGATGTTTTACACCGGCAATATAACTATAGGGTACTCGGCAAGGGAAAACTGGGTGGATTGCAAAGGAACACAAGGAGAATTTTATATGGTTCAGCCCTCGATGTGGAGGTAATACCCTACGTCCAGTTGTGGTGGTATTCCTTTGAGGTGTTACGTCGATCAATGATCTTCTACCCTCATGGGGCGCCCTGCCTCCCCTTATATACTAGGGGATAGGGGTATAAGATAGGAATCCTAGCCGGATACGGCCAAGGGATTTCCTTCTTAGAGATATACCTTACCCGGCTAAGACTGTATATTCCTTTTTGTACAAGGAAAAAACTACCGGGTGCTACTATATCTCTAACTACAAAACTTGGCCCATCCTCTATCCGAGTGGCCCATATGCTTGTGATGAGGTACCCAGGGCCCATGGCCTCCACAGTAGCCCCTGAGACCTTCATAGTTGAGTCATAGTTGATGCCGAGTGCTCGTCCTCCACGGTGAAGATTCCCCGAGTGCATTGCTCCCGAGTACTCTTTGTCCGAGTGCTTCTTCTTCCTGAATCCTGCTTCATGTCAGCTGGCAGCGAGGCTATGAAGGGCTTCATGTAGATGTATGAATAGTGTGCGCCGAATAGGCGCACCTATTAGGTGTAGCCCCCGCCTTTGTGATTAATTGTGAAGACAATTAAACATAAAGT
This sequence comes from Oryza meyeriana var. granulata, assembly GCA_003991445.1. Taxonomy (NCBI): domain Eukaryota; kingdom Viridiplantae; phylum Streptophyta; class Magnoliopsida; order Poales; family Poaceae; genus Oryza; species Oryza meyeriana. The sequence goes on along the minus strand of RYFJ01001719.1, from coordinate 5,869 downwards.
CAAAGATCTTTAACCTTGTAGTCTTTCCCGAGTAGATTACTACTGGTATATGAGACTCTTCAGTATATGTCAACCGGAATATGATTTATAGTCTTGCCGAGTAGCATGCCACTCGTATATCGGACTCTTCAGCTTCATATTAGCCGGAATAGGGGGTTTATAGTCTATCCCGCGTGGTGTCCCACTCGGGAGTTAGACTCCTTAGCGTCATGTCAGCTGGAAAAGATATTTATAGTCTCTCCCAAGTAGTGCACTACTCGGAAGTAAGACTCTTAGCGTCATGTCGGTTGGAATAATGTTGCTCATGGCAACTGGTGGCCAAGCATGTAGGCCAAGTACCACTTTATGAAAATAAATTCATTGCGTGGTCAGGTGTACTCAAGAAAGATGCCTACATCCCCAATTTTAATGAAGACCAGCTCGTGATCCTTATAAGGATATATCCTCGATACCTAGTGGATAAAACAGATACCCAAACACATGTGTTTAGCAATTAAGCTTTCATGAAGCATATTTGTTTACCTCATCGGTTCCTGTTGGTAGCACCAGCACTGCGATTTTAACCTAGCCTGCGAGCGGCCCATATTGAGCGTGCTACTGTTGGAACTCATATCTTGGTGGCCCAGTGTCAACTTTGTAGGCCCAAGCCCATTTAGTCGGCACAGGCTCTATAAAGGTTGAGGGAGAGAGAAAAGATTCCTCATCTTCCCCACGCGACCAATCGTTTCGTCTTCCCAGCTCCGCGGCGAAATTTCGCTTCCTGCTCTGCTAGGGTTCGCCATTGCTTGCTCCTTCCCACCAAAGCTCGAGTGATTCTACATCCGCTTGTCGATTCCAAGCCCCTGACCTTGTTTCCCCAAAATCTCTTGTCCCCCTAGCCATGCCGAAAGTTCCAGATGTTGTTTGGGCGTCAGACGATGGGTAGCCGATCTCGGACTGCAGCCGGGCAAAGCTAGAAAGGTTGGAGAGGTCGCTGCGGCTGCAAAGCCGTGACATTATTCTCTGGCGGCCGGCCGAGGGTGAGTCGATCCCAAATCCCCAATCTGGCGAAATTGTTGTTTTTGCCTCTTTCTTCGATCGGGGTTTGTTTCTTCCCTCTTCCGAGTTCCTCCGCCGTCTTCTTAGTTTTTACGGATTGGAGTTGGTGAATCTGAATCCCAACTCGATCCTACAAATCTCAATTTTCGTGACTCTCTGCGAGTGCTACTTGGGTGTAGAACCCTACCTCAGCTTCTTTAGGCACTTGTTCCACATAAAGCCCCAACCCTCCAAAAATAAGGTTCAGGTGATTGGGGGGGCTGGCCTTCAGTTAAGAAGCGAGATGAAAAAGATATATATCAGTCTCCCTTTGAAGTCTTCCTTGAAAGGTTGGCACAAGGAGTGGTTTTATTGCTCCGATCTGGTGCCCTCCTTGCCTGCATTCACCGGGAAGCCCCCGACGATCTCGCCAAATTGGTCATCGGACCCAACCTTCGAAGAGATGGGCCAGGTGCATCAGTTGCTGGCTAGATTGGTGATGTTCAAGGAGGCCGGCCTGACTGGCCCTTGGGTGGCCAAGCGTTTCCTAACCCAGCGTGTTCAGCCGCTGAAATTGAGAAGCGAGTTCTACTGGGACTATCAAGGGAAGGATGACCCCGACCGAGAAAGCTGAGAGGTGATCGGCCAGCAAGAAGTGACCGAGATCTTGTTCACCTATTTCTCCAATGGGGTGATCGAGACTGAGGACGCGGAGCGTTGCATCACGGCCTATAACCGGAACCGGCCCCGTCCCGAGGTAACATCTGCTTCTCTTCTGTAATGAAGGCTTGTAGTCATATATCTGTGATTGCCCAGCATTGTGTGATGTATGTTATTGAATTGCTTGTAGTGGTGCAAGGAGTTTGATGATGACTCCCGTCCGTTGTCGGCCACGAAATCAAAGAAGAGGCTGAGAAGTCCTTATACCGCCCAGCCCGACTCCAAGGGAGCGGGGAAGAAATCCGCTGCAGATTAGGGCAAAGAGAAAGTTGCGAAGTCGAGTACCACCGCTGGGAGCCTAAATATAAGGGACACCACCGGCGCAGCGCCTAGGCCATTGAGTCCCAGACCGGGACCCGTGCAGCCGAGCTCCCTAACGCCGAGCTCAACCAGAGTGCTGCCGAGTACAAGGTCGACCGCGGCGCCTCCGAGTACCAGAACGTCCTAGCCAGCCACACCGCAGACGGGGCCAACCAGGACTAAGGTGCCACTGCCGACTGCCGCACCCTCTGGCCCGATAGCCAGCAACACTCCAGTGCCGTCTCCTGGATCTCCTGACCGAAGCTCAAAGCTCTCAAGAAGTAGGTCGTTCTGGGCCTTCTGAGAATCATGTTTATGATTGTGTCGTCTTGATGTCGGATTCGTTGTGCAGGAGGTAGGTCGACATTGACCTCAAGAGGGCCATGCTGGCCACTCCCGCTGCCAATCCTACCCCAGCCCGAGTCGCGCCAGCGAGCACACCTGCTGAGCCGCGGCGTTCCTAGTTGCAGAAATGGGACAGCCCGACTGCAGGGCCACCGACACCAATTGACCAGGGGATGATTGCCAGAGCCGCTGCCCCAGCTCCTGAGCCGGCGCCTGTCATTGAAGCCGTCGCGGCAGCACCTGAGCCAGTGCCGGTTGTTGAAGCCTGGCCATAGCCCTTGAGTCGACCCCGAGGCCCCGGAGGCCGTCGAGTCAGGGGCCAGGAGTCCGTCACCATCGTGGTCGTCATCGTCATCGTCGTTGCTGTCTCCTCCTTCGGATAAGCCAGACCTCCCCAGGCTCGAAGCTCCTCCTCGCAAGTTCCCGCGGACGTTCCATTGGACGGCGCCCGATGGAACCACGAAGAGTTATAGACATGACGAGGCTGCGGCGGAAAGGGAGCGTGAAAGCTTGCTGCGTGCCACACTCACCGTGTCCCAGGCAATCCAGGCTTGACCTTCGCCATATTAGCAGTCTTGGTTTTCTTGCTTGTATGAGTTATCTGATGAGTGACTTTGGTTTTGCTCTCTTTTTCCCCGAGTAGAAGCCCGTTGATCGCTCGGAGAAGATGAGTGAAGTCTTGATCTGGGTCGCCCCTCAGCTTCAAGAGTTGGACCAACTCTGGGCCTTAAAGGCCGAGGTAGAAGCGCGCAGCTAGGAGAGGGAGTCTTCCCTGAGGGATGGCGTTACTCAGCTCAGGGCTGAAAATTAGGACCAAGCCAAAAAGATAAGAGGTAATCCTTTAGGATCTATCTTTCTGACCAGATCCTTGGTATATCTCTCCAGTTGTGTTATTCCCGATTGCCCAGTTGTGTCTTGACTGCAACGTCGAGTCCTTGACTAATCTGTCGTGCAGCCCTCGAAGCCGAGTTGAAGAACCGAACAAAGAGGGAAATCCAACTGACGGAGGCCGAGAAAGCCAGGGCCGAGCTTGAAAAGGACAAGGCCGACCTAACAAAGGCCAAGACCGAGTTTGAGTTAGAGAGGGCCGAGTTGAAAGAGGCCAACAACAAGCTCAGTAAGGAAAAAGTCGAACTGGAGAGGACCATAGCCCGGTGGGAGGCCGACTACGACAGTAAGTTTTCCTTTTGACATTGATCTTAACCAATCCATTGATTACTCCACCTATAGCTTTACTTAACAAGTTTACTTGTTGGTGAACCCGGGTAGCTGCTAGAGCCAATTCCCAAGTTCAATTTCAGGCTTATGCAGAGGAGATAAAGGTCGTCAAGGAGTCACGGGAGGCCCTCCTTGGGTCCGTGGGAGGGCTCCTTGACCTCGTGGATCCTTGCCCCGTGGGAACCAGCTACAGCAGGATTGCCCAAGTGGAAGCGCGCCTTGAGGACGCACCGAGTGCCCTGAAAAGGTACTCGGATGAGCGTGTTATTACCAGGGTGGCCCGAACCCTGCATAACCAAGTCATCTACCCAAGGCAGATGTCGAAGCATAGGGGAGGGGTTTGCCGAGGAGACAACTCCCGAGGAGCCGCTGGAGCTGATAGCCAAGGCGAGGCCAACTGCAGAGATTATCACCAGAGATCTAGATCTGTAAAAACAGTTATGTTCATGCAGTGGTGTATTGTGGTCTTTTATAAGGACATGTGTAAATATACATGTAGTGCCGCCAAGCTCTATTACTCAGTTGTCATTAGCTTTACTCGATTATATGGTCTACACCAAGTTAGTTTATAGGAACTTAATAAAATCATTCACCGCAAAAAGCTATACTCGGGCAAACATAATAAAGTCGTAGTGAAGCTTCTTAACTTAAGTAAAAATAGGCTCGTATATTATTGACAAAGCATATAAGATACATGCAGCCCCTGACTCGCTAGTCTGTTGAAACAAGCGGCGTAGTGAGTCAGAGAGGGAACTTACACATGGAAAAAATGTAAAAACTCAGGTATAGAAAGACGTAGCTATTCTATGTTCCGATGAGTTGTTGATGAGGGCACCGTCTTCGGTCTTCAGTCAGTAGGCGCCTGGCCACGTGACCCCGGCTATAATGAACGGCCCTTCCCAGATTGGGGATAGTTTGTGCCTGTCTTTGTGTTTGTATTTTCCTCAAGACGAGAATCTCCAACCAAAAAGGCGTGCCACAGGACATTGCGATTTGTGGTAGCAAAACGCAGGCCTTGAAGATACCTTGCCGACTGGATTGTTCGCGATATCCCTCGCTCTTCCAAACTGATCTAGTTCAATCAATCGGGTGTTGTTGAGATATCTTCTGAGTAGGCCCAGACTCGCGGAGAGGCCGAACGCTAATTCAGTTGGAAGCATAGCTCGGCACCCATAACCAGGAAAGAAAGGAGATTGCCCTGTTGCCCGACTTAACCGTGGTTCTGAGGACCAGAATATGGGAGTTCTTGTACCCACCGCCCACGTATGGTTGTAGTCGGTCGAATATCCCCTGGGCCTTGAACCTTGCAAGAACATGCCGTTGGCTCGTTCAACCTGCCCATTTGCTCGTGGGTGTGCCACAGACGGCATAGCAGATCTGATGCCAAAGTCGTCACAGGAAATGCTTGAAACCACACCGCCCATGAACTGAAGTGCCATTTCAGTAATGATGCGGTTGGGACTCCAAATCGGTTTAGAGTTTACTCATAATGAAGTCCTTTTGCTCGTGCCGCTGTTATGGTCTGCAATGGGCTTTAGCCTCAATCCACTTGGGGAATTTATCCACTGCGACAAACAAGTATGTGAACCCCCCTGGCGCTTTCTTGAAAGGCCCGACCATGTCAAGCCCCCATACACAAAGGCCATAGAGATTGGGAATGTTGAACTCCTGGGTTGGAGATTAGTTGTCTTACGTAGAACTCGGCAACCCTCGCATGTGCGAACGATGTCTTTGGCATCTGTTACTACTGTTGGCCAGAAAAATTCCTACCGGTAAGCCTTTCCGGCTAACGTCCTAGATGCGGCATGGTTGCCTCATACCCTCGAGTGGATTGACTGCAGTATCTGCTGCCCTCCTTGATGGTGACGCAGTGCATGCAGGACACCGGATTGCGCTTCTTCGGTACAGTCTTCTCCAACGATAGAAAACTCTTGCCTCGACGTTTGATCGTTCGCTCACTTTGCGGTCTTCTGGGAGTTCATCATCTAAAAGGAATTGAGAACAGGGAGTCCGCCAGTCTGGACATATGTGCAGCACCTCTTCTGTTTGGGTAGTTCGCCTCCCGACTGCTCTGGCACTGGTTTCTTCTGACTGACGCTCCATTGAGTTGCATCGATTTCCAGTCAGGGACCGCTTCTCGCTTGGGATTCCCATGGTTTCCAGCTCGTTTGTAGCATTCATTGTATTGTTGTAGGCACATGTTTATCTCCAGCCCGTCGAACTTGTGTCCATCTTGCGGACCTCCTGACGTACATGCCGCCTCTCTCTG